>JAQGAH010000786.1:0-25501 GCA_034696885.1 Lepidocyrtus paradoxus | reverse complement strand
CAGCACTAGCGAAACTGGTGGCTGCTTTTGGCAGCTACACGAAAAGGCTACAGATTTTTTCTCGTTGTCCACACTTATAGTATCTATCCGCTGTGGTTTCAGTAAAGGTCGAAAAGGAAAGGAATCTCGACTCTTTCGCTCGCTTCAAACCACAGTAAACAAAACTTAATTCATTTGTTTGGATCTGAATATACTTTGGTAGGGACTTGATTCCACTCTTTCTGTAGTACTGCCACAAACTGACGACATTCCGATCTCCAAAATTTAAATGGTCTACTAAATGCGGCAAGAAACTTGGTTCTTTTCTGTCTTTCAAGTCCGGTGGAATATCCAAAAGAAATGTTTTGTATGAAGTAGGTTCGGCTAATGACTTGTTCGTCGCTGACGCAATTACATTTAGCAGAATGACTAAAATGGGAAGGTAAATCGGAATGTCTACATGCTCATAGTTATAAAGATGCTCTAGTTTATTGTATGAAGCTAGAGAGAATTCCAAAACCCCTGGTCTAACTAAGAAATAGTCGAATAGCAGGGAGGTGGACTCCCCCATCGTGTTGAATTCCGTACTGATGGTTCCACACTGCGAGCTTCAACCTTGTACTTATATAATTCCATTGAACTAACCTGGATTTATCATTAGTTTCGACGAATCTGACAATGAACTATTTCCGCCCACTTTACAAATTGAATGAAGGATACAATTGAAAGTAAGCTCATGTAAAGCAGATTAACGGTTACGTACGTAATCAATTTAAAGCAATCCCTGTTCTTCTTCCCACATTCATCAGCATCATACATTGTAAATACATGATGATAAAATTATTGTTTTATTAATTTGGCGAAACAAGTTTTACAAAGTTTCCTACCCGTCAATTCCAGAATTGCTACCATTAGATTAACAAAACGATTATGATATGAAGACCTTAAGCTTGTCAATGGTTTGCATAAAAGACCATTCTAAATAATCTATCATTATACCTAAGTATGACATTGATTGATCTATTAGTACTACGTACGCATATCTAAACAGGGCTCCAACAAGTGCGCGCTGAATTGAAATAGAATAGTATCAAAAGCAACTAATAATTTTCAAAATTATTTACAACCACTACAAAGGAATAACCGATCCACTTAACAGCTAAAACGATAACAAATTAACAAAACGCTGCACTAGTTGGTAAGAACATTTGTAACTACTCTACGATGAAGCATCCATCTAGCCCAAATAATTTCAGAGATCAATGCGACCAATGAAACAGATAAGCAGAACATCCATATAATAAATACTGTTGCGATCTTCCCATATATTCGGAGTCCAGCCACCCCTTCCTCCTCCAAATACCTCACTGTTGTCTGTGAAACAACCCTGGTGCGATCTTGAACTCTTTTGGAGTGAGAGATTGCATCCCCCTCCGCCATCCACATTTGATAAATACCCGCTTCAATAAAGTATTGGAAAAATCTAGCCGGTTTCTCATTGTCTGGTGGGAGAAATGCCGTAAAAGTTAGTCCTGGACTTACCAGCTTCTTGGTGATCCAACAACCTCGGTTGCGAATTTTTCGTCTAGTTGAGGGTCTGTTTCCTTTTTTCTTCAATTTTGCTATCATAAACTCTTTAATCGATATTAGCTGTCCGATAGTTCTCGGCCACATGTTGATTGTTGCAAATTTGTTTCCAAATGCAAGACTTTCCAGGAACTGATTAGGATCCTTTTCTGCTTTTATATTCATTAAAAGCATTTGAATACTCTTTTCCTGGGAGCTCATTGTCGCTTCGGAAAACTTTGAAAACATTTTATTCAGTATGTCAAGCAATTTTTCACTCCCACTATCTCCTAACAGTGAATAGTTTTCTCTCTGAAAATCGTCCAATCCGGAAAAGATATGTTCTTCGGATGGTCGTATTAGTTGGCTTGTCATCGACCCGCAATACAAGTTTACAATCACATACGACGTCAACATCCAAAGAATGAATAGCAGACTCCGAGGTGTCTTCCCAGAAGCGCCTGTTGTAAGTAGCGCAGACAATGCAAAGAATAAGCCGTAACTTCTTTTCCCGAAAGTAATTAAAAATCCCACCAAGATCACTGCCACTCCTAAGCATCCCCAAGTGGGGAGATCAAAGGTCCCTGTAAAGGTCGAAAAGGAAAAGAACCCCGACTGTTTCGCTCGCTTCACACCGCAGTAAACTAAGCTTAATTCAGTTGTTTGGACCTGGACAAACTTTGGTAGGGACTTGTTTCCACTCTTTCTGTAGTACTGCCACAAGCTGATGACATTCCGATCTCCAAGTTTAGTATGGTCCACTAAATAGGGTATGAAAGTTGGCTCCTTTCTATCTTTCAGGTCTAGCGGAATCTGGAATAGAAATGTTTCGTAGGCAGTAGGTGCGGCTAACGACTTGTTTGTAGCTGACGCAATTGCATCCAACAAAATAACTATAATTGGAAGGTATACCGGAATGACTACATGCTCATAGTTATAAAGATGCTCTAGTTTATTGTATGAAGCTAGGGAGAATTCCAAAATCCCTGGGGTAATTACGAAATAGTCGAATAGTAAAGTGTTGGATTCTCCCATCTTATGGACTTCTTGAATGATGATAGTACCACTACCAAGACAAGACGTCTAAACTGAGCGGACACCCTTCAACTGTTCCCCGCGACGGTCTGATTTCAGCTTACGTTGGTCATTGTGCAAAAACGCCTTACAAGTTCACTGTCATGTGTGCATTGAATAGATGTTTTTTAAACGCAAAAGAAGAAAAAACCTTTGAATACTTAATTAAAGCCAATTTTCTTACATCATGCATGCTATCATTAAATTCCATTGTGTCTGTCAACTTCTAACCATATTAAATTTTTAGGTTGGTTGCGAGCTATCCAATTAGGACGGGACATGAATTAAATTAATACGGCTCTAAACCAAAAAAGACAAAAACACAGCGACATGACATGCACGAGCACTAAAAATGAACTTGGAAATATAATTTGCAGTTTAACTGCTCAGCATAATTTTATATATTCACAATACATGCTAAAAAAACACGCTACACCAACGATAAAGCATTCAACAGTAAATTACACTAGAAATTACCATTTACTATGATTACTCCTACTTTACGAGCGTGTTTTAATCTGATAATGATTGCCATCTGCGATAATTTTTCGTACATAAAATAATTCAATTAGTTTTTATTCCCGTATGAAAGTTCCTCCCATTGTTGGATTCAGACTATCATCTATCTGCAAGGGAAAATGATATAGAAACGGGGAGGATTACAGCCATTGTTATTAGTAAATCATTTCTAATATAATATGGTACTTATCTTATCACTCTAAGAGTTCATGTGCAGTTGACGCAGTTATTTATTTTGAAAAGTGCTAAAGGTCACTCTAATTTTCAAGGCAGTGATAGAGGATGAAAGAAAATGATTACATTTTGGAGGACATAATGTCCCAGCTTGGTATTTTAATTGTACATTTTAAAATATAATTTTGGAAAAATTAGCTGACTAAGTCCTGATAAACTTGCAATTTGATTTGGGATAGGGGACTTTGGGTTCGGGCATTATCAGAGGAAGCATCACTTACTCCACCTCCTGTCGTCATTTGTCGCTGGCGTGCATATGTTGGCGTTAACTTTCACCGCTTCTATTCCTGAGCACAGGTAACCATGTTCCTATTTAAGTTCTTTTTCCAAAACTATGACCTATATTCAAACATGTTTATGAATTTTGAAAGATGTTTCATTCCGGAAATTGATGAGGATTATAACCAACAAGACACATTTAATTTGTCACGGTTCATTCCTCTGGAAGCAGATGGGAAGCTGTCCTCTTGTCTAAAATTCAGTTCTGGATCCTCCAACTCTTCTGCGACAGAGTCATGTGGGGGCCGTTATCACTTTGATCCGACATATTATATTTCATCACGCGTGATTGATTGGACCCTAGTCTGTGACCAAAGTTGGATGAGGTCCTTGTTGCAGTCAATCTATATGATGGGGGTTCTTTGCGGATGTCTACTTTGTGGTGCGTTGTCAGATCGTTTTGGGAGAAAACCGATATTCTGTTTGAATGCCGTCCTCCAATTCCTCTTTGGAACAGCGTGTGCTTTCTCTCCAAATTATTTTATTTATTCTATCGCACTATTCTTCTATGGCGCCTTCGGCTCGGGAGGGATTTACGTGGTTGGCTTCATCCTATCAATGGAAGTGGTTGGAGCATCATCGCGGACCCTGTGTGGAACTGCATTCAGTCTCTCATTTGCCGTTGGAACGATGGTAGTACCCATCTGGGCATGGCTGCTTCCATTTGGTCAGCTCCTTCAAGTCATTTATGCTGCACATGGACTACTCCTTTGTGGTCACTGGTGGCTTATCGATGAATCCATTCCTTGGCTGTGGAGCAAAGGGAGATTCAGCGAGGCCATTGAAATTGCCACCAAGGCTCTACATATGAATGGGAGATATCTTGAACTGGAAGTTGAGGATAACAGCACCTTCACCTCCATCAGTGGGGACACCTCCATCAGTGGGGACACCACCACTTCGACAGTGAAGACAGAAGGAGTGCTTAGTTTATTTCTGTTTCCTAACCTCAGATTTCGGATTCTAATAATGTCTTATGCCTGGTTTGCGAATAGTCTAGCTTACTACGGTCTCGCCTTCAATATCGGAACCCTACCTGGAAATCCGTTCCTCATGGGGATCCTTAACGGTTTGGCGGAAATGCCAGGCTATCTAATTATTATTCTCTATTTGGATCGTGTAGGGAGGAGGTCATTGGAATCCCTTTTATGCTTCCTGGGAGGACTGGCTTGCATCCTGGTGGCCTTTATTCCCCAGCCGGTGGTAGTGATAACATTGGCCATGGTAGCAAAGGTAGCAATCGCGGGCTCATTCTCAGTCTGCTATAATTACGCTGCTGAGCTATTCCCGACCAGTGTTCGAAACTCCGTTCTGGGAGTTACAAGTATGGCGGCGAGAGGAGCAGGGATGTTAACTCCGGTGGTTATCTTCTTGGCGGAGGTTGGACATAATCGGGACCTCCCGACATTGGTGTTTGGAGCGGTTGCTGTGCTATCCGCGTTTTTGACATTATTTCTGCCCGAGACGACGGGAAAGGAGATGCCTCAAGGGATCGAAGAAGGAGAGCAGTTTGGCAGCGGTGATACTTTTTGGTCAGAGTTATTTCATAAAAGTTCTACGCATTCTAACTAGTAATGATTAGGAACTAACATTAAAACAGCAACAAGTTATAATAAAAGCTGTCTTTATTGTCTTATTTTGCGCTTCCTTCCAAGTGATACGATCTATATAATAAATACAAGCTAGTTTGGATCTTAGTACGGTAGAATTACATATTTAACTTTTATCAATTAAAAATTATTTAAAACATTTTTCAAATCCATACTAAAACAACAAAATGGTCTTGACAATTATTTTTTTACATGTAAATACCTACATAACATATTTAAAAACAATGCAAACCGATTACATAATTCATTATTTAAAAATATAGTGGAGCATGAATTCATATGCACTATCAATATCAATCATGATGAGAGTAATTTAAGCTTGGTAGAGTCTCCTTAGTTCCTCTTGCGGCTGTAATGTAAATTAACCAGTGATAAAATTACTTGATACAGTTATACAGAATGAGCAGATTATACTTGTTTTAATCGTGCAACATAAATTGTTGCTACTTACCATTCCTTATAGTGCTTTCCGAACACCCTTTTGTTACTGAACTGCGCTCCACATCTGTCACAGAAATAGGGAAACGCTTCGCGGGGTTGTGCAGCAATTTTCATGGAAACAACAGCCTTCTTACGGTGCACAGTTCCAGAGCAGTTTTTCTCCTCAATAATGCAAACATGGTTCTCTTTTCGTCGCGAGGATTTTGGTTTCGATGTTATCTTGTCTTTCCGGTGGAGCTTTGGTGGGATGGGACGCTCCTTCTTTGTGCTTGCCACAGGAGGACCCATCATTCCATGGGAAGGAGTTGGCTGCCAAATTGGTGATACTGTGAGTCCATCATTCACAGAAAGACCCTTGTTGCCATTAATCTGATTATCAGTTTCACCCTTGAAAGAGGCTGAAGCTGAAGCTGCTGGGTCGTTATTCAGAATCTGTCTTGTCCCATTGAATTCCTCCGGAGTTTTTGCTGGTGCTCGCGGAACCGTGCTACTTGGAGTTGGAACATCCTGTAAAACATCAATAATAAATAAGATTTATAAATTAAAAAGAAGATTTGACAATGTCATTTCCATTTGTAAATAACCGATCGTTGCTGTTACTTACATAATTTTTAGCTTTCTCCAAACTTGTCTCCTCATTCCAGAACTGGTCCATCTCGGTTAGGGCAGCATGCCAAGGACTCTGAGGGGGATCTAATGCAAAATCCCAGAGCTCAATTTTTTCCATCTTGGCTCCTTCTTCGAATGCTGCTTCAATTTTTTTAATGACTTTCTTCATTTCTTCAAAGGATGCTTCAATATTACTTGCTTCATCTTGAGCTGAAGCGGGGTTGGTTCCTGATGATGGAGGTGAGGGGATGAAATCACAACCAAACCTCTGTTTCTGCCAATCAACAAATTTGCAAAGTAATCCTTTCACACCGTCTTCAATTTGGCGGAACATGGTCTCGACCTTCTCTGGTTGGATCAGTTGGGCTTGGCGCGACTTTAACTGTGCATTTTTGGAGGTCAGCATTTTAGCGAATTGACCCAACCTTTTTGCCTTCTGGGTGGTTTGGACGAGCCTCGCATTACAGATTGCTAAAGCAAGCCGATATTTCGCAAACGTTGCTTCCAATTGCTGATCTGGGTTAGCTTGACATGGGCAGTGCAGATGGTTCAGATTGGCAACGTTAGTTTGTGGAAGATTTTGAGTGACCGTGTTCTGCTGATGATGTAGTCCTGAAAAGTGCTGAGCATTCCCTCCATGGAAAGTAGTGGATACAGTCGTTGAGGAACTCTGATAATAGTTTGTAGAATTCACAAAACTTGGTGGAATGCTTGGAGCAGCTGGGCCTCCAGTTCCATACTGCTGTGCTACTGAGTAGTTGGAGTTGACCATACCTGGCATATGAGAACCAACTCCCCCGACCCCGACCATACCTGCGGAAATGGGAGGCTGAGGGTGGACGATCATGCCATTACCTTGGGAAGAACAACCACCTGGGCCAATATTCCACTGAAGAGGTGGGGCAGAAGGGTAACCCTGAGTATTGAAGTTTCTCTCACCTCCCCATCCCTCCATGTTCCGAAAAAAATTTATACTGTATTGCACCAACTGTTTCTTTTTCAGTTTACTCACTCTCACTGTTCAATTAAAAAAATCTTGAATGTTGATTTATTAGAGGGCAATCAAAACACAACAATAAACAACGAGATGGTGATAAAAGGGATGGTTATCGAGTGACTTATCAGTCCTATACGAAGGGAGAGGAATGGCAAGAACTATTTAGACTCAAATCCATACGCTACCACTAAACCAGGTGTATTTACGTATGAGTGTATTAGTAAATACAAACATAAACAAGATGAAATTGGAAAATCAGCACACGTGGTTTAACAATATCAACAATTACCCTTTCAACGTTTTCTTCCCTCTCTAATCAGCTTTTCACTATATCACTTAACATAGCTTAACATTCAGCATTTGTATCCAGCGGTGCATAAATTCAATGATAGGTTTAAACAAGACGTAGGTATGATGCAATTCCTATACTGTGAATGAAAATTACTTTGTATTGCTATATTTACGTCATAAATGAAAAGAATATGTGACTATTTGTCAGTTTTTTCATATGCGCAGTTGATAAAGCTCAATTGCCTCCATGACGCCATTCAAGAATGGAAGGATTTTCAACTTGATAAGCTTAGCCCGTGCCGTTGTCCGGGGAAAATTTTGCTATTCGCTATTTGCTAATTTATGTCCAAGGAAACGTTTCCCAACAAAGTTGAAAGTGAAGGGCTGTGTTGTTGTGATGATGACGATTTGCAATTTTGTTTCCTCGCCAGATTTGCATTGCTTATCTTGGCCAATAAAGGAAGGACACGTGGATAAGAGAATGGCTAGAGGAAGAGGAGGAAGGATGCACTGTAATACGTTGCCTTTAACTTTTAACTGCACATATTCGATATATATTCGAAGATTAGTTAAATACACTGGGAAGGTTTGCTCAATCTTTCTTTCACCAGTTTATTCTTCAACTGGTATGTTTGGTATTTCTGCTGGAACTGCTTGGATTGAAGGTGGTTATTTTTTTGAGTAAAAAAATAGGAAATAAGGCATAATATTAATTAATAACTTGATTTTAATTAAAACATTAAACAACTATAGCTAGCCAGTTTAAATCAAACTTAAACTGGCTAGTCTATAAAGTTTAACTGGAATTTATTTATTTTTAGTCTTCCGGAAACATCGGACGTAGAAAATGGCTGATGAATCTGGGATTGCGAATTGGAAGTGGGTGGAAGGAAAGGGTTTGGAAATCCAAGGAGGTTCCATCTCGACTCAATCAGAGTCTTCAGCTCCGGAGAAGGAACCAGCGTACTACTATGTGGAGAAGATTTTGAGGAAGAAAGTTGTGGACAGGGTTATCTACTATCGTGTCA
Source organism: Lepidocyrtus paradoxus (assembly GCA_034696885.1). Lineage (NCBI taxonomy): Eukaryota > Metazoa > Arthropoda > Collembola > Entomobryomorpha > Entomobryidae > Lepidocyrtus > Lepidocyrtus paradoxus. The sequence goes on along the minus strand of JAQGAH010000786.1, from coordinate 16,874 downwards.
AATGGATTGGATATCCTTCGTAAGTTCATTTCTCATCAATTAATTTCCACTATTGTTTTAATGGATCCACCCAATTAAAATAAATTGGAATATTCAACCAAAATCTTCTTTTCGTTTACAGCTCGAAAAATACTTGGGAGCCCATTGAAAGCTTCAGTAAAAGCTGCTTGAATTTGGTAAAAGAATTCGATAAGCAGGAGAGCTCCAAGAGGACAAAAAAGGGGAGGCAGCAAAAGAGAAGCGATTCCAATCCCAGGTCAAAGGCCACAGAGAAAGTTGGGGCATCTCATTTGGAAGCCAAGGAAGACTCGCTTAAGTATCCTCTCATAGAGATGGAAGAAAATGGATTTAATCCAAATCAGCTCGATACCATGGTGGATGTCTTTGCTGCGAATGCCTTTGTAAGCTATCCTACTTAGTGAATAATATTACAGAACTTTATCAGAGTTTTTTTTTGTATTATCCAGAACTTTATAAATTATATAATCTTGTAATATTTTGTAGGGTCCAATGTTCCGCCAGTCCTGGAAGGACACCGAGGTCCCATTTGCCATAATCTACTCTGTGCTCTTCGAGAATATCTATCTTTACGTGGTGAGACTTCAGCCAGAAGAGGAGACAGAGGTGCTCATGGATCCTTGTAAAGACGCTAATAGTGGGAATACGGTCATAGTTACTGCGGCCAATTTCGTGAAATGGTTCCCCGACCTGGTTGTTCAATATCATGATTCCAAATCAAGTCCAAATGATAAGCCTGAGGATGTGGATCTGGATGTGAAGGAGAGTTGTGAAGAAGGAGCAACAATGGATGTATTGGAATTGGAACTGGAGTTTGATGAAGGGGTTGATAAGTCTGTTGGGACTGTTGAAGACATTCGTTTATCTCCGCAACCCACCGATGAGGAAGTGAAAAACGGAAGTGTTGAAGATGCTGGTAAGTAAAAAAGTTTACGTAGTTATAAATGTGTACTTTTTTCTTTACACAGGTTTGCGTTTTGCTTATTAAAATCACAAGTCTTTAATTATGCAATTTTCGTGTTTGTAGATGACGAGGAAAAAATCACAGAGTTTGACTCCCAAAACAAGCAAGCGGTTGAACAAGAGCTAGGAACTGATTTAGAACTGATTCAACTGGAAGGAGACGAGAATTCAACCTGCATCATTGAGACTGCTGCTGAGCAATTTCAAGTTCCAATGACACCTACATAGTGCATTTAATTCCGATGAACGACGAGGACGAGAATAACAGTTTAGGATTAATTTTATTAAATCTCATTCAGGGACATGATTAGCGCAAGTTAAAAAATCCCAGAAAGTTCTTCTCCTTTTTATGTGATTGATAATTATTGTGGGACTGATGGCATGAATTTTGAATCGAGCAATGGATGGATTTTTTAAAAAATAACAGTAATAATTTCTCTTATTAAACTTATTTAAGTGACTAGGCTAAGTTATTTATCTTCTGATTTATGAATTTTGTTTACTATATTTCATGTTTAGAAGGTTAAGGTACTAGCTCTCGTATTTAGATTGTCCAAAGTTCAAAGTTTAATCAACAGGGTCTCATCTCATAGTGCCCCAAATCATATTAAGTATCCATAACCATGTAATTCGATAATATTGTTGTTTGAATAAAAACTACATACATTTGCTCATCGTTTTCAAATGGAATTTTTGTTAATTTAAAATATTTTTTTGCTATTTATTCGCATCCAGTTTAAGCTGAACCGTGACCAAAGAATAAGTTATCATAACACCAATCATCTGCAAAAAACAATTATAGCATCAAGAACCTTTGTTCAGCAAGTAGCAATTTGATAATTTGTAGCATCATCATCATCATTGTCATAAAACATTTAAGCAGTGAACTCACGCTTCCAACAAAGGCATATGAGATTGTAAAGAAACCCGCCCCTTTTAGTCCAACATTATTCAGCACATTATCATATTGAATTAGGGAAGTTCCGTGCATCAGCTCCAAAGTGTTTTTATGCTCTTCGACACCCATGCTTAGAAACCGCTTTCTAATTATGTTGGGCAATGTTTGTCCCTACCCAAATTCATGAACATATTAATTGATAATGATTATAAAACTAATTATGTAACAAAATTAAGTGTACTATGGATGGAAACTATTAGTTTTTTTCACCACTTTGTTCAGCTCCGACCCAATATATATCGTCGCAATGAATGGGAGGAGTGCCAAAATATTGATAGAGTCAAACACAATCCCGTTATTAACCCCAGTCATGAGTTCTCCTAGCATAGCTGCTGTGCTGAATATTGATGCTAGTACAATCCACAAAAGTGTGCGGTCAAAAATCAAGTTGTAGTCCTCCAACAGCCCAGTAATTTTGGAGTAGATTCGTATACCCTTTAAAAAGGAATCAAGCTAGCCAAGTTTTTCTTCTTGAATTATTGTAATCAATTACATTAGATCTTTTTTAAAAATTTACATCCAGCATTTCCAGCTTCCCATTTTCGATAAGCTGGATACAGTCGGAAAACATCTTTTTGAAGTAAAAGCCCCAACAAACCGTCACCAGTAAATACGCTATCCATATGAGCTCCCCGGAGAAAGCCATGAAAAACCAGAATATGGAAAGAGCGAATGCATAAAAGCTGGACGTTGATCTTTCAATCAAATTGCACATAACCTGCTTTTTTGATGTACAAGGATAAGAATACAAGTTTGTCTGATTATCGCCGATGGTATTTGGACGATAGGTCAAATCTAAGTAGGCCTCGTATAACTTGGTTGAGCTTGCAGTCAACTGGGAGATGACGACAATGACCAAGATGGCTGTGTAGCTTAGCGTGAGTCCACAAATTAACCGGATAATGTATTTTCCACAGTTGCGTTTCTTTTGCAAAATTAAATGCACATGATTATGAAGTTAACTTGGCTGAAGTTGGAATAGATGGAGGTGGTAAAATACCTTATTTGCCCCTAATCCCTTTGTTTGATCCAAAACATTCCACAACTTGTTTCCGTCCGTTAGCAATTTGGCAATTGGTTCCCCATTTCGTCTTAAGCAGCCTATCGCGGTGATGTCAAATAGGGTATAGCAACCCCATGTCACTTGTCCGATTAAAAACTGTATAGTGTAAGGTTGGCTGAGACCGGTAAACCAAAGTAAGGCTGAGTAGCTGATAAGGCATAGGAGCCAAATGTAACTGAAAATCTAAAATTGGAGTGTATATACGTATTTCTGATTGTGTGCCATGAACAACTTTATTTTGAAATTTTTACTCCGACCATATGTATCTTAGTATAGTATCTTACTCTGATGATTAGTAGATTTGGTTTCTTCACGAAAAATTCACCCCGGAGGCTATCAAACTCGAGACCATTTGGTACGATTAAGATCAAGCGAAAAAGACTAAGAAAGGAGACTATCCACTGGGAGCTTTCATGCTGGGTTGTGAGCTTCTCTATTGCACCAACTTGCTCGTGGGGCGAAGTGAGATATTTTTGGATTTCCTTTGGTTTTTGGAACTTATTAGGTTTCGATGCTGAATATTCATGAACAGCATTGTTTTTACTAATGTCTGTCGGATTTTGCAAGTTTTCTGGGCTACTTTCTTCCGTTATAGTATAAATGCGCCCCATGATATCGAAGGCGAAAGCAAGTGAAAAGTAGGATGGTACACTATCTATCCAAGAGTCGATGCCACAAGTAAAAGAGAAGCGGAAAATAGTTCGGCCAATTTTGTCTTCACACATATTAACTAATTGCGTACACTACCGCAAGTTCATTACTATAAAGTAATAAGCTGAAATTAACTCATTATATAAATGTTACACACGGCATCCATCAAGCATAATTTGGCAACCCCAACGGCTATGAATTGAGAAATACACACGCACCAGGTCAAGATTGGCATGGTCTATAGCAAACACTAATTATTGACATGTCATCCTCTAGGCGTAACCTTCAATACATTTTACGACCACATGTATTTGAGATAGCCGCAATTTATTATCATCAATGCCAAAAAATTGTCAGATCACCTTTCACGAGAAACTGTATCAATTAATTTACTCGTATTGGTTATATTTTATTGTGTTTTTTGATTAATTAAATAAATAGGTTTGTGCTGCTACGGTTCCAACGATTTATATCCGCCACGGGGGGATAGCTGAACAACCAAAATTGAATATGTAATGATGGCCCCCACGATCTAAACAAAATAGTTATATCAATCGATAAATTTTTAGCAAATTTATATGTTTTCATTTTAAATGACATTTTCTGAAGACTTGGACTTACAGTCGTTATGAACTTATAGCTAACAGTGTAAAATCCGAAACCCTTGAAACCTATGTTTGAGGTAGAGAGGTCATAATGGACCATGCTAATTCCACAGAGGGACTCGGCAAAATCACCACAGTTCTTGTTAAATCGTCCATATTCATCTTTCAGTATGTTAGCAAATAATCCTGCCTGTAAAATGACAGCTAAAAGTTAAATAGTCCATTTATGTGCCATATTACCCTATATTAAGTGTAAACATTGTGTTTTTCATTACCACACGTTCAACATCTGCCAGTAAAATTGCAACGGCAGTCAACGGAACATAGCTCAGGACCAAGTGGAGTCCCCCACCGATCTGAAAAATGTCGAGAAAGTTGGAGAAAGCATGTTTCACAGTTGTTGAGATATAGACAACCACCACAAGGGCTGACAGAACATTCGGGATCCCACTAATACGATTGTATTCATCCATAATTGATACGATCCTGTGGTAAGTTCGTATTTCCTGAAGAGATAAATTAGGGTAAAGCAAACACAATTCAAGGTCAATTTGCTTTCCTTGCCAGACTTGTTTGTATATCTTACTTCCGGAAATATAATGAACCCCCCTAGCTCCCGCTTGGTCTCAATCCTCCAATAAAACATGATCAGCAACTGTCGAAAGAACAGCGCCCACACTCCAAAATGCCAATATGACATCATCCAATAAAATATTGTCAAGAAACTGGCAACTTTTGAAGCAATTTCTTCGCCAGCACCAAAATCAAACTTTGCACTTGAATTGGATGATTCTTGTTCGCTGCGATTATTCAAGCCCGCCATCTTCTGCAGTTCAATATTGGATTGTGTCAGAGAACAAAGATGAATCATGTAAAGTGTCAGTGTAAGGATGACATACAAAGCTGAATATATCCATGCTGAGTGTACTCCACATTTCATCTAGACAAAAAGGTTTTTTTTTAAATGTGGGCTTAACCAAAGTAAACTATGATTTCAGCAAATTATTTAATTACGATTCGAATTCTTGATGGGGATCGTTGCTTCAAATGAATGCTTTCTGCGAGGCTCAGCACATGATTAAATATGTCACAGCAGTGGCTCGTCTTGTTCCAGAAATAGTAAAACCAGCCAAGGTCGAATATGACAAAGACGACATCAGCTCCCGTTGAGATTACCGAGTCTGAGGGAGCACCTGGGAGCAACTTAACAACCATTCTATAGAGAACAAGAAGCTCCCACAAGATGCAAATTGTCTAAGTTTTGAAAGAAAAAAACAGCCATTTAAAATAGCATGCTTATTTATTATTTCAATACATTTAACTGTTGTATTAAAAAACAAAAGCACAAACCTTTCTTCTCAAAGAGCCTTTGACAGAAACAACACATCTTGCAATCGGATCATACTTCATAACGTTTTGAAAAGGTAGCAAGTACTTGCTCATAAAAATCAGCGGCTTAATTAGATCTTCAAGTATGATCGCCTCCACTTCCATAACTTGATTATTATGGTTGTGGAGGTGAAAGTTGGGCGAGGAGTTCAACACCTTTTCTCCGTGTAAAATGTCATTTTCAAATGGAAAGCAATTGTGATGAGGATGTTTCTGGTTGGTGCTCTTTTGTTTGTCATGTCTCTTTACAAGAAACGCTGCTAGCTTCTCGTTGAACTCCATCCTGGTGCTGGAATAACTTTAACTGGCAGACTAGATTTATCTATCTAATCCTATATTATTATATCTGCACGATTCAAACTGAAAAAGTTGACCCACCAAATGGATTATAAATTCTGCGAGAAGAAATTACATAATATGATGCGAGTCTATATATCTACGTCTCATCTGATAAGTAATGGGTCGATTGTCAAAGATTATTAATGCACGCCATATATTTATATATATATCATATATAATACAGCATTTAAGGAAACATCGAGGCTGCTGACCATTTTTGCGATGTTGGAAGATGATATCTTTTGCATTGATGAAATTGGCGGAAAAAATATTTCCAGCTTGAAAGCACTATAGTATAATTATTTGCGTGCTTTGGAGCCATAAACTTTGTAAGATATTGGTTGAATTGTAGAAGCCTTCTCATAAAGTGTTCCCAAAGTACCATTTACGTAACAATTATCGTATGTGGTCTGTGGTCTCGAAATAATTTAGCACTGGTAGTTAACGGATAAAATTGCTAAAAGCCGAATACCCTAAACTTGACATATGGCTGATTTCTTCCATTCTTCCTTGCTTCAAACTTTCACTATAACGGATATTCGTAATCCAAAAAGCTTGACAATCAAGTTGGGTAGCAAAGCGTTGGTGATATTTAAATGTTGGACAAATTTAGAACCGGGCTAAAGGATATCGCTTAATTAATGAATGAATGAAATGAGTTGGGATGAGCGATAAAGCTACGTGTTGTATGTTGCTTGAATTACTACTTCAGAAACAAAAATTATTTTCGCCGCCTGTGGAATAACTTCTTTGCAGAAGTAATGATACCGATATACTGCCAAATTCTTTTGAGAACTTTCCCCCATCTCAAATCCATAAATATCTCAGTATGGTTGTGGCCCTTTTCGATTAGTTTTGCGGAAATGAAAATGAATGTGTAGAGAAAGTTGAAACGGCAATAAAACAGAATAGTTGTAACCTAACCGGCAATTTAGGTTGAAACTGCGTTATTATTTCAATATTTTCCCCAGCGCAGCACACACCTCATCATCCGGTCACATACGCCATTCAAATGAATAGTTAAAATCATTCAAACATCAGCATCGGTTTTTGATATTGGAAAGGATTTTTTCTCCGTCTTCTCTACTTGATTACTTGATAGGTAACTTAACGTAGGTCATCATTCATCAACAGGATATGCTCTGGTGAAACCATATTTATTGAAATATCAACATCAAAGTTATATGCTTATGAATTATGCTGATGGTAATACTTATGATTAGAATGACATTATGATCAGAGTTAGTATCGGATTTTAACGGAAAATTACTTTAAAGTCTACTATTTTTACATGACATTTTTTCATCTGCTTCGCCTAGCCCACTTCTAGCAATCAATTATGAAGGTCGCGATATACAATGAATTCTGCTAAATATCGCACGTGTGGAGACTAAATGGGGCGTATTCCTCGCAGTCTTCGCCATTTACATATCGATCAGACATCAGGTACGGAATATTCCTTTCCATTTCCCGAATTAATAGATTTTCATATCAGTACATTATCAATGTTGACAATAATATAAGTACATTCATTTATTAAGTGGATTGACCGCATACACAATAGCTCAGGGAAAACTAGGTCAAGTCACTAGTCCAACAAGTAGGTAAAATGGATTACATTTTATGCAGAAAATCAATTTCATACTAAAATATTATGAAACGATGATTTATTAAATTTATTCTCATATGTTAGTCCATGAGATGCTTTTGTACATTTGAGTTGAGCATTATTTTAAGCAGCATTAAATTATTTTTGTTTCAATAAATAAGAGGAAAATCTTTTTGGATTCATCCCAATCAACTTAAAAGAGATGATTTCATTTTAAAAATTGAAAGTGAAAGCAGAAGAAATTGTTGCATTATCCTAAATTACAATGTCGTCAAATAATGTCACTGCGAAGCCTTCCTGTTGGTCCGTGTCCTAGAGCGGGAGCCAAGTGGGGGAAGATCCTTCAAAATAATTTCATCATTAACATCTTAAACACCATATTATCAATCAATTTTGCCGTTCAACAAAACCGTTTTATGTCATTTTAAGCCATATAGGTACCTCATTTGGAGAAGGACTATTTTTGCCTGTCTCGCAAGCTTTTCTGGTTTTGGAACGCTCTAGTAACTCCAGGAGGGAAGTTTCTTTGCCAATTTCGTGCGCTTTGCGTACCTATTGTGCAAATTAGTTATAGTTTTCAATTAAATCATGCAGTCAAATCAATTTTGTTGAATTCAATGAGTTAAATCAATTCCAAAGAGTTTTTCAATTAAAATTACATGCTTGTCTATTGAAGATAAGTCAGGAAATCCATCTGAACACAAGGGGCACTTAAAGGGCAATTCGCCACTGTGGAGGTTCATCTGTCCAAAAAAATTAGAACATAATCCTTTTAGTTTAGAAGTAATATGATTACGTACCACAATACGTGAAATCTTCCTTACATGATGGTCCAGCTCATAAATACGAGCAAAGCTTTCTCCACATATCACACACTCCAGCCGATTGCACTTTCCACTTTGATCTTGACGAGTGTCACCATTTAGCAAAGTGCTGTCTTTCTCCTCAGGCTGTACACTGGGTTTAGAAGGAGTAGCCTTTTTTGTAGAACTCGATTTCGTTCCATTACACTTAGAATTAATGACTTTATCAGTCTTCATTTGGCATGACTGAGCTTCCAGCTGAAATTAATTATAATTATGACGACTTGAATGGTAAGGTAATTCTTCACGATTTCACATGGTCTGTATCTTTGAATTGAATCAAAATTGATATAGGAAGCAGTAGTCTTACGTGCTGTATCATGACACCCGCCTCAGGAAATATTATTAAACAGTAGGGACACTTGAAGACTGCTTCAATTTTTAGTACTTTTTCAGCTTTCCCATTTTCAGTTTGGGTAACCGTGGGGGTTGCGACGACGTTATTATCAGGGTCACTGGCAACTTCAACTGCCTGTTGGCTTTTTCGTCTAGCACCAGAAGTTATCTTTTTGCGAGGAGGGTGAACTGACCTCTGCTTCTGCTTGGTTGTCCTTTGTTGGGAGGATGACACGGAATTTTTTAATTCTTCATTTTCCCCATTCACTGCTCCATTCAGAAATACTTCAGTCATCTGTAACAATTTTTTATAGTCTTCATTTGTCTTAAACATTGCACAAAATGAAATTCGATATTATACAATCTATTCCAAAAACAAATCCTCCAATTACCGAAAGCGGTTCCGTAGTTAAATGCAAAGAAGTGGAGGACTTTGTTCTTTTCGAACTTTCCAGCTCATCCCGCATTTGCTTGACCTCTGATGAAGTTATCCTATCATAGAAAACGAACTTGCTACCTTGCAAATCCCACCCACTTTCCAACTTTTCTGAACCTTCCCCCTCCCCAACATCATCAATGGCATCCTCCCTTTGTAAAACAATTCTGTAATGCTTGAAAGGCCACGTCTGATCCAGATCCACGATCACATTTTTATCTCCAGAGGAGGTCTCGCCATTTTCTTCAGTAGTTTTGCTCTTTTTTCTGCTCGACCTCCCTCCTCCTCCGGCAGCGTTGCTTTCATCTTGAAGATCAGTTCCCAATCTACCCTCCTCGATCTTATCTTCTGGAATACTTTCCTTTACAGGACTCTCGGCCCTTTTTCTCTTGGACCTTCTCCTCTGGATACTTCCATTAATAAGCTTAGTATCCCCATTTAGTTTATTATCCTTCGCCTTACGCCGCCCATCCACTGGTTTCTCACTTTTACAGTTGGCAGCTTCCAAACCGTCATTGTCAACTTTAGCTACATACGACTCTGCAATTAATGCTAAGCTCATTTTGCTCTGTTGCAACTAAGTCAGATCCGAAGTTGCTAAATTATAGAGGAGTTTTCTATAATTTCTTTCGATCGCTGCTCGCTTAACAGGAATTGCGTCAGCATTTTGAACGCAAAGATGACTAATTGCAAATATTTTCGGCTAGCATTGCACATTTATACGGCATACTGTCAATTATAAATTGAACCGTCCACCGTACAGTGTACAGTAGTGTATTGAAAGTCATAAAAACATTTTACCATATAACTAACTCAGTTAAAGTATGACAGTTCTTTGGCTAATATAAAAAAATGGAAGAGTGTTAATTAAAATCATTCTGAAACATGCACAAAAGTTGGAAGAAGACCAGTAAACTCATGATGTAAATACAAGACGGACGTCTATTTGTTTTGATTTGGTTGCGGAGTAGTATCAAAAAAAAACACGCTCCGTGTGATATACAGCATGGGCAAATGGAAATGGAATTTCGACATGGATAAGTTAGCATACAGCAGCTCCTGCAGCATACCAAAAAGGGTTAAGAGAATATACCACCCAAGCAGTTGTATGATTTTTTGCTTAGACCAGACCCAGACCACTGTAAAGATACAGGTTTTTGTATATGAGCTGCAATCATGTATTCCAGTCAGCATCCAATGCATTAATGAAAAGTTTATCCCATAGTCCCGTGCTGCCCCATTTAAGCAACTTTTATATCTTTGTCCAACTCCTTTCTCAAAACAACCTCTATGTATTATATGGGATCATTTTCCCTTTCTTGAAGAAAGGTGACAAGTGACGAGAAGAGGAAATATATTTTTTTTAAATGATGATATGATGTCTGATAAGGGGATGATGAAGAATTTCAATTTCATTGTTGCCCGTAAATATTTTACTTCCAGAGTTGAAACATATTTATAGCTTGTACCAAAATTGTGAGAGAAATGATAAATTCATGCTAGCTAGAGGACTGACATTCGTTGGTTAATTGCTAAAATAAACAATTCAAATTCATACAAGTATATTCAAGTTTGTATTTTTTAACAGTAACAGTGATATACACATACCATAATTATAATCATTGATTTATAATTATTCCAACATTGCTGAAAATAATAAGCATTTGATATTGCGTATTCCAATAGGCGAACTGACAACATGGTACTAGCCTGAATGCTGATGATGCGGAGTGCTCCACGAGTATATGAAGGCGCTCTCCAAGCAATGTGGTCAGAATGGAATAATTGGTTAAATTTGTCTAATCTGGCAACTGAAGTTCAAGTTGCTTGAAGGAAGAGGCTTCTTGTAACTTTGTTCATGACTTAACAATCAGATTCAGATACATGTTAGTACTAACATTTTAGCAAAAACATTTTCAACCTTTAAGACGGAGATGACTGCATATCTCAATTATCTAAATGCTAGTTAGTATTTATATGAGTAATAAAAATCTGCAAATACATACGTATCAGCTCATATAGCCATTGAGTGGGAAACTGAGAAACTTCTTCGAGTATGCATTGTAATTAAATTATTGTTTTACGACGTTGTTAGTTGTAGGAAGGGCTGATTAACTATACATACAATCCGCCTTCGGATGATCACCGAGTCCCTTTATCCGGTGGATCCTTTGTCCAAATGTGGTTCGTACACCATCATGGTCTACTGAATAAGCCTATATAAAATATAAACATTGTTTTATAACGGCCACTCTTTGTTTAGGTACTTGGGGTAGGTGGTTCGAGTTGTATTAATTTATTGATATAAAATTTAGGTTAACTTCCTGCATTAGCTACTTAAGGTTCTTGTAAGATGTACGCTACAATGGTAAAAAAAACTTGCATCCTGAACTCCATTGATTACTACAAACCTACAATTTATTACGAACAATCTTTCAATATCAGATAAAAACTATAAAAGATTATTAAATTAATTTTTGTTGCCACAAGGTTGTTAGGCATGGATTCAAAATAAAAGGTAGGTTCTGTTAGGCGCACTTGCTAGTCTCAAATTATACGCTGTATCGATAACACCAAGCCTAAGTAGTGTAAAGAACGTCAAAACCACCAAACAGTTTTTAAGCTTTCAATTCAAAATTTGAAGAGAGAGATTTTTTTTTACATGGATATGAAATGGATGGCGTTCCTTGTGTTAGAATCATTGGTGGCTGCAGCAGGTAAGCAGATTTTTTTCAAAATTAAAACATGAAATCCCTAGAGCTGGAAGAAATATTTAATCCCGAGTTTTAAATCAATTTTAAGCCTTTGATTTAGGAACATTCGAGGGCGGATGGGATGCTGCAAGAAGTAGACACTGGCTAACTGCTTACGAGGATGATCACGGTAAGTATAATCAATCACGATCACGAAATCAATAAAATAAGTCTTAACTCAACATAGTACCCCAGGTTTACATAACGTAATTTGCGATGAGAGCGACTGTCATGTAATGTCCATGGCATTGTTTGCATAGATAGCGTTTCCACGTGTGTTTGCACAAGTTCTTTACGCATTTTTGATTATCCTACTCAATCAATAGGCATAACACACATTTCGCATATTACTATATATTTAATTACTAATAATAATCCCTTCAATCCAAGGTACTTAGCCACTATAATTAGGTAATTTTCTTTATTAAGGCTTTGGTCTCTTATCCCAAGATCTCAACGGCATTCCCCCACCACTCCGTTTGAAACGACCCATGCCGATCCAACCAAAACAAATAAACGATGCAGGACCTCCTGATCCCTATCCCAGGTCCAAAGCGGCTTTAGGGTTCCCTGAGATTGCTATCGATGACCCAGTCCTGGACGAGATTATGACGGATATCAGGGAAGGGATTAAGTACGTTTTCCAGACAAAGAATGATTTTACCTTCCCCATACATGGGACGGGGCATACTGGAATGGCAGCCGTTCTAGATAATTTAATTGAGCCTGGAGATAAGGTGCTCGTGATGAGCATAGGCTTCTTTGGAGAAAGGATGGCAAATATGTCGAAGAGATTTGGTGCAGATGTGATCCATTACCGTAGGACTCTTGGAACGAGGTATAGCTTGGAGGAAATTAAGGAGGCTCTACTAATCCATCGTCCCAATGTTTTGGCTATGGTGATGGGGGAAAGTGATACCGGAGTTAAGCAGCATATGGAAGGCGTCGGAGATTTGACCAGAAAGTAAATTAATATTTAAATCGCTGCGGACACGGATGCTTATGTCAAATCATTAATTACGCTATTATACAATTGATAATAGATTAGGTGCCCTCCTGATGGTGGACGTAGTGGGGATTGCTGGTCTGGCTCCCGTGTCACTTGGTCCTCGAGCTGTGTACATTCATTTTTATTTAAAATTTTAAAGCGCATCCCTAATTTATAGCCTCTGTCATTGTAATTATAATTGACACATACAATTAAAATAGGGAAAAGCTGAGAACCCGTAACACTCTTCCCAAAGTATTACAAACGGACCTCTTGCTTCAAGGTGAAATGTGGAATTCAACCACGGATCGCAGGCTGATTCATGTGATGTCGATCCCCTTACTTTATTCGTTGAGGGAGGCTTTGGCCACCATAGCAGAAGAAGGGGTGGAAAACACATTCAAGCGACATGAGAGAGCTTCTCGACAATTGGTCAAGGGTTTGGAGGCAATGGGGCTCGAACATTTTGTGCCGATACCAGAAGACCGATTGATTGGGATAACGACTATGCTACCTCCCAGGGGGAAGGATCTTCAAAAAATTATTGATTTCATGTTTAGAAAGTAAATAACAAGTCAGCAATTTATTTATTTTTATATAACTGCCATTTTCAAATAGCCATGTTGATAATAATATGCTTCTGTTCTTTGCCAAGTTCAAATATCGCCATCTCCAACGGTTACGGGTATGGGCCGTACGGGACAAAAGAAAGGGTCTTAAGGATTGCTACTTTTGGCACTAATGCAGACCCACAGAGAGTGACTAACGTTCTGACATCCATGCAGCTAGCTCTTATGTCACCCGAAACAAATATTTAATTTACTTTCGTCTTCCTTCGCTTAAACACTGTACATTTATTCAACTGCCTAATTTATCATCACAAATTAATAATCAAGTTCTTAGCAAGTAAACGTTAGTAGCCAATTATTTGTGTCCATTTCTTGCATGTAAAAACGAAGTAAAAACTGTAATATCTATCTTTATTCCAATCGGCAAAGGCAAAACACATCTGTTGAAGACAGTTTAAATTAATAGTAATAATAATATTTTAAGTAAGCAGTCGACTTTCAATAGTGTGTAGCATTTGGTGGCACGACTTTTTGGTCACAGATTCAGTTAAAGGCAGTACCAAAATGACCGTAACAACGCCCTAAATACGAATCTGAAGTAAAAAGTTATGTTAATTGCACCCTCTTTACGTTATGGCACAGTGGGGTTAATGCAAATCCGCAAGGATCAGTTTATGCAATTGCGGAAGGCTGCTGCTATGAAATTGGAGGAGAAAGCATTGGAAAAACGAGAACTACATACAACTTGGCTGGGTTCCATAAAATCGGCAGCATTATGAGCTTATTGGATTGATTACTATTTTCTTTTTTTATTACAACATCAATCTTTTAATATAGTTAAATAATTCTACACACCAAAATAATTAACAGAAATTATTCCATACAACAGCATGACCTTCCCTTCTTTTATAACGTTCTAACTGACTGAATAATCCCAAAGTTACCGTAGGCACGGCACAGTAATATATCCACGTATATTTTAATTAATTGGGGATTGATACATCAATGATTCAATTTAGATGATTCTAGTCACGAGCCTTATTAACACATAAAATATGTATTTACTTAGGTTTTAGAGGCTATTCCATTTTAAGCAAGCAGACTTGGCCAAAATCCTCGTGCAAATTTTAATTTCCATTACCTTACCTAACACAAGTTAGTTATATTTTTAACTTACGCAAACGAGATCATGTTTCGATCTGCGCTCAGAACGCTTTTTATCTTCATTAATAATTTGTACTGCATCCCAACCTACATTATGTGGTGTTGGCTACTTTATCCCGTGCGCCTATTACACCCGGATTTATATTGGTGGATGGAAGGCCAACTCTTTGACGGACTCTTGACATTTGTCGCATTCTGGAGTTATTCGGCTAGATATAACAGTGAGTTCAATCTTCAGTTTACTTTGGGTTTCCAAACTTTAACTGAACATTTAATATTGATGAAATTGTCCCAGTTGTAGAGACTGGGGATGACATTGATAGTCTGATAAATGAGGAGACTCTAGTCCTAGCTAATCACCAGTCCACCAGCGATGTGCCATTACTAATGCAAGCCTTCAGTTGTAGAAGAGGACTGCTCCAGAAGTTAAGTTGGATTATGGATGCTCAGTTTCAGTATACCCCATTTGGTGTTGTGTCGATGATGCATGGAGACTTTTTTGTCAAGTCTGTATGTCTTGTCTTGATAAGATTGCAATTTATAATTCTACATGGCATAAATGATCAAGT
Organism: Lepidocyrtus paradoxus; assembly: GCA_034696885.1. Classification (NCBI taxonomy): domain Eukaryota; kingdom Metazoa; phylum Arthropoda; class Collembola; order Entomobryomorpha; family Entomobryidae; genus Lepidocyrtus; species Lepidocyrtus paradoxus. The sequence continues at coordinate 1,601 of JAQGAH010000786.1, read as the reverse complement.
ATGCTTGTCTTTGATGACAATGATGATGATGATGATGGGGTTGTGAATGACATAGGGGCGAGATAGGAAGAGGGATACCGTCTTGGACGATCTCGACTGTTATTTGAAAGAAACATTTTCAGCTCGGAAGCGCAAATGGCTAGTCCTATTTCCAGAAGGAGGATTTCTACATAAGCAAAAGGAAGCAAGTAAACGGTAAAGAGATAACCTATGCATTATCTAACTTTGCATTGGCATCCAAATTAAAATCTTTAAATCAATATCGTTTTTTATTTGTAATTGGCAGATACGCTTTAAAAATGAATCTGCCTAGTTTGGACTTTGTCACGTTACCTCGAATGGGCGCATTTACCAAAATCATAAACAATCTGGTCCTAGGACTACCTTTAACTGATGGTAAATGTTCATCTAAAGCTATTCATTTTCTGAGCGTTTTCATTTACAAATTCAAAAAATAAAGTATATAAACACGCTGTGTTGATACTGTCTTCAGAAACTGGCGCTGGAATGCAATCTGATGGATTAAAGTACATTCTTGATGTGACAATGGTTTATCCTGATGGGCAGCCTTTAGACTTGGTTAATGTGATTGCTGGCAATGCCCCTCCCTGCAGAGTGCGAATTCATTATGAAGTTCACTCGATTAATAAGGTTCTCAAAACTTCATGCTTTGATTGCTTTGATTATGTATGTAGACAGGACAGAGCGATATCAGAAAGTCTTTTAATTTAAAGGTCCCTTCCCATGATCCTACAAAGTTGGAGGAATGGTTGAATAACATTTACATTGAGAAGAATAATATACTGGGGGAGTATTACAGGACAGGAGTTTGGAATCCAAAGTTGGCTAAACTAAGTTTTACCTCTTCTGACTCCAATGCAGTGGATGAACTAAGGTCATCATCACCAATTGATGAGCGTAGTATTGGAAGCCGTCCAGTACTGAGTTCCCTAATCCAACTAATACTAACTCCACAGCCTGGAAAAAGTGCAACTGCGTTGGAGGGGAAGAGCTCTAGCTTTAGTTTGGAAGGAGATGAGTGCACCTCCAAGTCATTGTCATCAGTATGCAAAAGGTGCCCCTTACCTGAGAGTGACGGCATCTTACATCTTGACCTCATCAGGATCACCATGATTCATGCAATATTTATTGTCTCTATTATACTTCATATTACTATTTGTAGAATGATACTCGAGTCAGTTTTGACCCTACTGAGCTACGTGTGGAATGCAATTTTCTAACAATATTATTGAGGCTGATTTTTATTAAAAAATATTTTTTATATTAATCTTACGTATAGGCAGCAACGGATTAACAACAAATTCAATTAATTAAAATGTATTCCACTAGCCTATTTTGTATCAGTCAATAGACAATTTTAACAATAGAAACCGGATCTATAAAACATAAGTAATTCAACCTGCGCAAAATATGTAACAATAGCATTAGTTGATCAAGTCCTCAATCAATTCATCCATCGAATTAGTGCACTCCATTTCCACAGCGTTTGAGACACCTTCTGCTTTCATTTCCACAACGTTTGACAGACCTGCTGATTCCATTTCCACAGCGTTTGAGACACCTGCTGATTCCATTTCCAC
>JAQGAH010000785.1:0-25517 GCA_034696885.1 Lepidocyrtus paradoxus | reverse complement strand
TATCAATAAATTATCTAAAATCTCTACGCATTTTAGGACACCACCATGAACTCCTCCACCAATTCAAAATCACATCTATATTATAATTTAAATCCAATAGTTTTTTGCATTAAACAGGAAGTATCAATAAATTATCTAAAATCTCTACGCATTTTAGGACACCACCATGAACTCCTCCACCAATTCAAAATCACATCTATATTATAATTTAAATCCCATAGTTTTTTGTATTAAACAGGAAGTATCAATAAATTATCTAAAATCTCTACGCATTTTAGGACACCACTACAGACTCCTCCACCAATTCAAAATCACATCTATATTATAATTTAAATCCAATAGTTTTTTGTATTAAACAGGAAGTATCAATAATTTTCTAAAATCTCCACGCCTTTTAAGACACCACTACAGACACCTCCACCAATTTAAAATCACATCTATATTATAATTTAAAAGGAATATTGTCTTAAGAATTATCAATAACTTTCCTAAAACCTCTACGCATTTTAGGTCACACCACCACGGACTGCCTATATATATATATATATATTCACAATAACGTTTCATTTTGTAAATTCCTATGGTCTGTAATTATGAGTTAATTATAAGAACAATTATTGTTATTTAATGTATGATTCAGTAATATGTTATACGTTTTGGGCGAGATATTTGTATTGCTGATTTTATACTTTGTATAAACGGAATGTCATCACAGGGATGATAACGAATGGCAATATTTATTTTTGCTAATACAAATATTTATTTTTAATTTTGTATTAGCAAATACAAATATTTTTCTAATTGATTGTCAATCAGAATTATCTATCACCCTTTTTATGCATTTGTTAGAATGCCTGACGATCATATATTGGCCATTTCAAGACATGTTCAAACTTTTAAACCCAAACTAGTACAAAATTGTTTGAAATTATGGAAATATCTCTAGATGAGCGGGATGGTTTTACTTGTTTGAATTTTTATGACAAGACAGATATTATGAAAACTAAACATGGTAGCATTTTACTATTCATTTACTACCCATAAGCAATATTTGCTATTTATTTAATCTGGGGCTATCAATTGGCAGTCGTAAATGAGATTGAACTCATTTAGACTGACAATTGGTTGAAATTAATTATTATGCCATTTCGGGGTACTCATCTCTTGACCTTTATTTTACATCCACCGTTTTAATCTACATGTCGAGACAGCAGTAACATATAAATGGTAGATGTGAGTAAATAATGTCATTTTTAGGTACATATTTCATCAAGTACATGCGCTATGCTCTGTTTTACAAAAAATTGCAAAATTGCAGACACACGGTCAACAGGCCAAGCCATCCCGGTTGTGCTCGTGTAATCCCAGAAATAATAACTGAAACAATTTAGCTAATTTTTATGAATGGGTTGCGTTACACAGATAAGGCAAGTCCCAAACTCCTTAATACAAACATAAATAACGACGTAATCAACTAATATCTTGGCCTTAAAAGAGTTTGAACATTAGGACATTTTTCAGGTGAGGGACCATAACCAGCATAATGATACAGTTGGTAGTATAAATGAAGTCATAAGCCGGAAAAGATCCCGATGATTCCACATAGCCCTTATTTATTACAAACATTTTGCGTGTTAACTACAGTTCTTTCCTGTCTTCCTTTTTTTACACTGTGCTGGTAATAAATATCAAGTTGCATTCTTTCTAGAGCGGAGAGCTTTTAAAAACTCATTTTTCAATGAGTAAACCCATTTCTCAGGTTTAATCAAATTCACATTTTTTGCACAAAATCTGTTTTTATGGGAAGAAGACATTTTAAGTCTTTTTTTGTAATACCCTGACTCACTGACTGATTACGATAATGTTTTCCCTTACATATTCATGGTCAGATGAATGTCTAAAAAAGGCCCATTTTCTCAATGAGAAAACAACGTTGAAAACTTATCTTCATCATATCACCATCCTCATCATCTAACCGACTTATTTTTTTGTGAAACTGCTTGACATCCATAAAATTGTAATCTCGCAGGGAAATCTGCTTTCTCATTCAGAAAATATCCCAGAATCCGTTTGGATCAAATATTATAATTATACAAAGAGGGAAACAATAAAATGCAATTTTTCATCGAGGGCTGAACAGTTTGCAGTCATTTTACGAGACCGACTGCTGACCACCTTAGGTTTTTTTTATAGCTGAGCAATCACCTATTTAAAACTACCTGCTGCACATCCTCTGTATGATTACTAGCATTTTTAACGGTCGCACTTCACACCACTCAATTGGGTGTTGGTTAGACCTTCGGTGTAAATAAGGATGGGGGATGGATATTTAAGATGATGTTTGTTAGTAGGCGCCGCCGTGTCTCGCTGATTGTGAGGATGTTCATTTTAAATTTTGCTCCCATTCTCAATCTCAGTTTGAAGTTTCAAATGAAATGCGTAATAAAATGTTTTTTTTTCTTTAAAAAAACGTGAGGTAAAGTGTGCTAACTAACAGCAGTTTTAATCATGAGGAACGACGTTGACTATGATGATGAGGATTTTTGGGAGGGTGTTAAGATGCGTTTTTGATAGGTTTGTTTGCGCTATTGTGCTGTCGAAAATTGCGTCCGTATAGGAAGGAAAAACAACCCTAATCATAAAGGGAATGCAAAAGCAGACACATTTTTGCAAAATAAGTGATTCAACTCAAAATGTTGGCCATGTAAGTAAATTACTTACATAGGAATAAACCTTTAAATTGGTTCATTCATAATTGAACTTTCTTCTACTCGACTATTTAATAACGCTTGTGTATATTGTGTCAAACGATGTCGAGTACAACAAGTCATATAGATCATCCATAAACCTAGTTAATAATGGATTAGATACTACACCAGGTTTCTTCCCTGAGGATATTCCTCCAACGACGAATTCAAATTGATTTATACTTACCAATGCAAAATACATTTATGTACGAATAAAATGCATTTATTCGTAATAATGGAACTCAAAAACACCATCGTGAAACTCGGTGAGGTTTGTCAGCCTATTTTGGACGATTTTCCCTATTAAAATAATTGGTCTTCATTTAAATTCTGGGCTGTAGCTACGAGCATCTACTATTTTTAAGCCTTTTTTGCGTTAATGTCGAGATCAAAAGTTGTGACTTTGATAATGAGAAAGAAATTTGGAGTTTCATGAACCGCATAAATTGGAGTTTTGTTCTTATTCGTTGGCCTATCTATATCGAACCAAATTTTACAGTTATTAAAAGCCTCCCTTGTTGAGTTTCGGGAACTGGTCAGTGTTTTTTTTTCAAAAACTTATAAAACTACATGGATCTCCCAAAAAAATGAAGTTCTCACATTTCCTTCTCTGTTTAAGCCATCTCATCATCACTTCATTGTTATTGAAGACAATGTGCAAAGTTGTGGCGCTGACTTCTATCTTAAAGTGAAGCTCTGTCGTAAATTCCATTTTCATTTTGGTTGGAAAAAATCCTTTAAAATGTGCACCGTTCCTATCAGTGAACGGTCTTGATCGACGTTGCACACGACGAGTTGAGTGCAAACACGCGCTTACGCATGGGTGGCTCCTTCCGAACATTGCGTAATTTAACATATAGGCTCCCTCTCCTAATGACACCAAAAGCCCTACCAAAATCCCAATCATTTCACGCAGCACCGTCTTCAAATGCCATTACTGTTACTCTTACTTAGGAATTAGTGGGAATAAATGACATACAAAACTGAAGATGTGATGTGTGATGCAAACAAACGCTATTAAACGAGTGATAGGTATCAGTTAAACAAAATTAATGTGTTAAATGGACAGGGGTTAGAGGCCGTTAGGTATTGGGACAGGATAAAACAAGGAAATGAGCATAACAAATGATGATCAATTATAATTTTGAAACTCAGTGTACAGGAAAAGATGCTCATGTTTTAAAGAGGGAAGATAGAATACGAAACGTTAAATTATTAATGGGCCTTTGTTTAACTACCAGTATCATTAAAAGGATCTGTTAAGAAATAAAACGGTTAGTTTAAATGGTGGCTATTAGAGTAGTAAAATGTTTTTAGGGAATTGGATTGCATGATAAATTGATACATAGTTCGGTTGCCGGTTGCTGTGTCGTTGAACTCAAATCAAGTTGAGAGAATGTGTGCCAAACTGCCAAGCCAAGTCACTTTGTTGATGTATCACAATACCCCGAATATATATTCTTATGCAATCAGACATCAAAACTTGGAAGTTATAGGTAATTGGGAAAAAGTAGTAACAGTACCTGCTACAAAATTCAATTTTATGATTTCATTTCATTTTGTCGGCGAGACACGGATTGAATCTGTCATCTCGTTCGAAGGTTATTAAATTTTGAAACACTTCAAATTGAAGGCAACAACACCCCAGCCCAAACCATGAAAAATTGGCTTACTTGTGAAAAAGTTGCTTTTATCGAAAAAAGGCGATACAACTGCGGCCATCTTAATACAATTAGGTAGCAGGAGCAAAAATAAGTAAATTGGATATAAAGCTTCAACTTATTCTTCCTGATATCATTTTAATCCTCCTACCATCCATCCATCGAGTCCATCCTCATAAACATAGGCTTTTCAAGTGAGATTTTATTAACATAACTTAATCACAATCAAAACCAGGGCATCACATCGCCACCAGGGGAAAACTGAAAACCGTATTTCCACCAAGTCATCGCGCGTACGATATGCTTTTTCAGCAAAACAATAAAATGAAAAGGTAAAATGTAATAAATTTTTCAGGGATGCTTCTCATAATATCGTGTCTCGCGTTAAAGGGACCTGACAAGCGAACCACGACGACATTCGCCATCCACCACCAAGAGATGATGATATTGATGATGCTCTTCTTTATCAAACTCCCAAAAGCTCTGTACCATGTACCGATTTACTCATATGCCATGCCGCACATTTATATGCCATATAAAATTACGTTAATTTAAGGGTCTTTCTTGAAGCACACACATAATGTGAGTGTCTTTAAAAAATACATATATTTAAGGACGAAGCCCACCATTACAAATGAACATAAATATATCGTATCATGATGCTGATCTCATAATCTTACAAACCCTTCGTTAACTGTTTTAAGATTTTTGCGAGCAAAATTATAGCCCAAGAATCCCTCTGAAACTCCCATCCAAGAGTCAACAAAGGATGTGGGAAGGAGACGCTTTGACTTTAGTAGTTCGTCGACGCTTTGGGGATGAAGTGGTGTCGTGTTTACTTTGCTTTTTGAATTTTCTACTTGTTGAGTGTTTTAAATTGAGCTGAGATCTTGACTGGGAAGGATCAAGGAAAATACCCTTGGTTAGAGAAAAGAAGCTGAATATAAATTAAGAATCCTGGAAGCTTCGCTGCGTTCCATAATTTCTCATCACCGAACCCAAAGAAACTGACTTTACCTGCTTTCACTGAAAGTTAAAGACGATAGTTCTCGAAATTTGATGGCGCCAAACTCATCAAAATTCTTAGGTATAGTTATGCACATTTCTGAAATGTTTTTGCCAAAAGTTTTAGTTTGTCCGATTGCAACCTTCTATTTGTTCCTAGGACCTTCCAAGATGAGTTGTGAGGAGTGCTGGGTTACTCTTGCTGAGGATGACAACTCCGCCATCCAAGCTTTAACTCTGGCCAAGAGTCTTCGGAGGGTGGTGACCACCAGGAAAATTGCGGTTGTTATTTGTGACGACGTTTCGGATGATTATCGGTAAACTCATGGTTCACTATATTTTTTATTCTGTTTAATGCAGTAAAGTTTAAAGCAACAAAATTATGCATAGGAAAATCTTGCACGCCAATTTTGACCAATGCTTGAAGCTGGACTTGCCTTGTGAGAAGAATGGAACTCCGTTGCGGTTTTACGCAAAGGTGTTTTGCTGGGGCATGCCATTTATGAGGAAATGTGTCTTTCTGGATTACGAGACGATGGTGCTGAAAAACTGTGACGAACTGTTTGACTACCCCGGAACTTCCGCTTATTTAAGCGAACATGGCCTATTGGAAACGTCTGTTTTGGTTTTTGAACCTTCCTTTGCGGACTATTTGGACTTGTGCAATTGGTTACGATCCGGCAAGCTTCATAACGGTACTAATTACTAAATAGTGATTACGTAATAAAACATATAACTTTAGCAGGGCAAAATGATACATAGAGTTTCAATTAACAAAATGTGTTTGGTATAATAGTGTATGGGAACCGCTTGGTTGAGCAGTTTGGTGCATGGATAATGAAACGGAAACGGTTCTCCTTGCTTCCCAAAAAATACAACTTGTCTGTCAACTTGGATAATGGTTACTCTACCTGGTATGAAATTTTAATTATAAATGGTTAAATTACTTAGAATCATTTCTCTGAGTACCATAAACTTATATTTGTCTCACAATACCCCAGGAACAACTCTGACTTGTGCATTGTACGGTTTAACGGCTCCCACCCAATGGACACCTTGGATGATGCTAATTTGGCAAACGAGAAAATGCCACTTCTGGAAAAGGTGCAAAAATTAGTTAAAATTGTTAAATATTTTTTTTTAAAAATGGAACAATTTGATTATAATTTTATGGAATCTTTTTAGGCCTTGATAAAATATTGGACAGAAACTTACACTGAGGACGTGTCTGCAATCGTCAAAAATCCTTCTCAGGTAACGTAACATAAAAAAGCTTATTATAGTTAAAAACATGAAAAATTTAGGTGATTGAATTAGAAAATTGATAAATTGAAGCTGGTCCATGGAATTCAAAAAACCAATCCACTCGCATTCCCCGGAATAACGCAATCCATTTTGGACGGAAACAAAGAGCCGATAGCAATAATCGGGATGAGTTGCCGTTTTCCCCAAGCTGACAATTTGGATGAATACTGGGATATCCTGGCAAATGGGAAGGACTGCATCCGCAAAGTTCCCGAACATCGATGGCCCTCTGCAACAACCGAGGATTATCGCGAGGTCCAGGCAGGTTTTCTGAAATGCCCAGTTGATCAATTTGATGGAAAGTTTTTCAACATCAGCCCATTTGAACTAACGCACACAGACCCGCAACAGCGATTCTTACTGGAAGTCTCCTGGGAGGCTCTAGAGCACGCTGGGATTGATCCTCAAAGTTTGGCTGGCTCAAACACTGGGGTTTATGTAGGCACCTGGACTCAGGACTACCGGGATCTGATAAAAAATGTGAATGGAGAATTCTCCGACTTTCACCGAACCTACATGGGAAACAGCCTGGGAGGGACTAGTGGTCGCTTATCCTTCCTGTTGGGTCTTACGGGACCCAACATTGCAAGCGAATCTGGCTGTTCTTCCGGTATGGTTGCAGTATATTTGGCATGCGAAAGCTTGAGGAAGCGTCGCTCAGACATGGCCTTAGCAGCAGGATCAAATCTCCTCCTTCACCCATTCAAGACAAAGCACATGGTTAATGTCGCGAGTCCTGATGGACGCTGCAAAACATTTGATGAAAAGGCAGATGGATTCGGAAGAGCTGAAGGCGTGGCAACTTTGGTATTGAAGAGATATTCTGATGCTGTTAAAGCGGGGGATAACATCCTCGCCCTGATTAGGGGTTGTGGTGTGGCTCAAGAAGGAACTAGCAAGAGCTTTGGAACTCCCACAAAAGAAGTACAGGAGATTGCCATGCAAGCAGCATTGGACGATGCTGCCATATTGCCCCAAGAAGTTTCTTATGTTGAGGCTCACGGGACAGGTACCGTGATCGGGGACACAACCGAAATGGCAGCGATAACCCATTTATACTGCAATGAGGAGAGGGAGGAACCACTCATCATCGCCTCTGGAAAGACCAACATTGGACACACAGAAAGTTGCTCTGGAATTGCTGGGATAATTAAAGTAGTCCTTGCCATGCAGCATGCAACGATGCCCCCACATATAAACCTTCATAATCTGAATCCCCACATTAACCTGGATAACGTCCCTGTCCGAATCCCAACTAAAGCTGAGGACTGGACCATGTCTGGAAATAAGCCACGAATTGCTGGGATCAGCTCATTTGGCATTACTGGAACAAATACTCATCTTATCTTACAAGAAGCTCCAAAGTACACGCCCCCCACTTTAAAATTGTCTGTGGAGGATAGACCTTCCCATATCTTGACATTTTCGGCCAAGACAGAAGGTAATCTTGACGCAGTCCTGGAGTCATACACTGAATATTTTAAGAATACTCCAGACCAAAATCTGGCGGACATTGCCTTCACACTTAATAACGGCAGGGCACACTTTCCACATCGAATTACGGCTATTGCCTCATCTTCATCGGAACTTTTCCAAAAGCTGCCCTCTATATCAAGAGATAAAATGCAAGTCCCGGAGATGCGACCTGAAATTTGCATGCTTTTCACTGGACAGGGGTCGCAATATCATGGAATGGCAAAAAACCTTTACGAATCCAGCCCCGTTTTCCGAATGAACTTTGACCGCTGTGACAAGCTGTTACAAGAACGACATGGGATCAGCATTAAGCCAGTGGTTTGGAGCGATAAAGGAGACGGTCTCATTCACCGAAGTCTCTACAGCCAAATCTCAATCTTTTGCGTAGAGTACTGCCTAATGAAACTTTGGACATCATGGGGGATCAAGCCGGATGCTGTGATCGGTCACAGTCTTGGGGAATTTGCAGCCGCCGTCTGTGCTGGTATTCTTCGTTTCGAGGATGCTTTGGATATGGTAGCTCATCGAAGTAGACTTATTGAAGAGAAGGCTCCACAAGGTCAAATGATTGTTTGCAAAGCGGACAAGTCTAAAGTTGGCAAGCTTATCGATGAATTTGTGAAGCAGAACCCAAAGCACTGGCTGGATTTTGCAGCATTCAACTCTCCAGACCAGACAGTCCTTGCTGGACCACCTGAGGCTGTACAGACATTTGCCAGAACATGCCAGGAGATTGAGGGAGGCCCAAAAATTCATATTTTGGATGCAACCAGCGCATTTCATTCTAGGGATATGGAGCATATGCTAAAGGAATATGAAGAGATTGTATCAGGAGTACAACTTTCCTCTCCAAAAATAACTTATATCTCTGGAGTTACAGGCGGAGTCTTACAACAGGAAGAAATCACTGCAAAATATTGGTTACGTCATACACGAGAGCCGGTAAACTTTATGAATGCCACCAAAGTTGCAAGAGAGCATGGCTACAGTCATTACTTGGAAGTGGGACCTCAGCCCATACTCTCGGCCCTTACTATGGCAAATGATGATAGCGGTACAGGGCTTACTTTGCTCCCTTCCCTCCGAAAGACCGAAGCAGAGTGGAATACTCTTCTGGGCTCATTATCCAAGTTGTACCAACTCGGTTTTGACATTGATTGGATGAAATTTGATCAGTTTTATAGTCGCAGAAAAGTCCACCTTCCAACCTACCCTTTTAATAGGAAGAAACATTGGTATGAGGAGAAGGAGGGTCAGCAAGGGCTAATTTTCAACTCAAAGTCTGTTCATTCCCTACTTGGATGCCAAATTCCGAATGCCACTTCCAACTCCATTTTCCAAGCATCCCTGGAGCTGGAGAAACTGGAGTATTTGAAGGACCACGCTATTGGAGGCCACATTATATTTCCAGCTGCGGGATTTCTAGAAATGTGTCTTTCCTCCGGATGCCTGTCTACCACGGGGCAACTTGATTTGATTAATCCCATGTCGGTAGAAAATCTAACGGTTGAAGCCCCATTAAGTCTTGGAGTAGCTGGATCCCAGGAGGAGTACTGCAATCTACAGACGGTTGTCTCCAAGGAGGAGTGTGAAGACAATAAGATTAGTATTTATACCCAAAAGTCTCCAAAGTCTGGTTCTGGAAGTGGAATCAAATGGACTCGACAAGCCGTTGCCTCTTTCATTCCTCTCCAAGTAAATTATCGACTCCATGAAGAGATCCAGCAGTTATCGACCATCCAGTCCCGTTGTCTCGATAAAGTAGACACGTCAGACTTTTACGAGAGACTGAATGAGGTGGGACTAGAATTCGGAAATACATTCAAAAGTCTCCAAACTCTTTGGAAAAACCCGAATGGGAGGGAGATTTTAACAGAAATCAAACTTCATGATGCCCAGACTCAACAAAATGAATACATGGCTCATCCAGTGGTTCTGGATGCACTCATCCAGACAATTATGATTGGGATGGGAGAGAAAATTGGAGGCAATAATGGTTCCCTGTACGTACCATTGGTAATAGGAAAAACTGTGATATTCTCCAAATCCAAGTCGACACAATTTTACGCCCACTCTGCATGGGAAAATGACCAGCCACCGGAAATGAGGAGCGCCACCTTGTACGATGAGAACGGCAACATTGTGGCTGTAATGTCAGCCGTCCAAATGATTGAAACTTCGGCGGAAACGATTGTAAAGAACCTGACAAGTCAAAGCCTTGCAATTCCAAACTTGTACGAGGAGATGTGGAGACCCAGAATGGGCCCTTTGAAGAATAGGGCAGACTCGGAACTGATCAACGGGATTAATCTGTTCAGTCCAGAATTTGCCAGTGAGCTGGACCACTGTCGACAGCTTACTGCTGAGCATGTAAAAATGGTAGCAAATCGAAGAAAACTCGTCTACTACTACATTCTCAAAGCGTTTTATGAACTGGGCTGGAAGCCGGAACTAAATGTAAAGATTGGGGTTACCGAGTTTGTCAGCATGCTTGGAATCACTCCATCTCAGGAGAAGCTTATATCCAGATACCTGGGCATTCTCCAGGAGGAAGGCATATTGAAGACGGAGAACCACGGACTGTGGAAATTGATTGGGATGCCGCCTGCCCAACCTGAAGTCGAAGAAGGAATAACAAGTTTTGTAAAATTTATCAAGGAGCATCCCCAAGAAACCGGGGACTCTAAGGTGACAATCGGCTGTGGAGAAAGGTTGAGCTTGTTCCTAACAGGGAAGCAATCAGCGCTGAGCTTCCTCTTCCCCGAAGACAAGACCACTGAGGTCTGCGCGGAAACGTTTTACAACGAGTCCATAACCGTGAATGCTGCCCACGCTGCCCTCAAAGCAACGATGGAAAAGCTTATGCAAAACTACGCCACACTACCGGAAGAACAAAGGGGAGTCATCAGATTTTTAGAGGTGGGCGCAGGAACGGGTTCAACCACAAAAAGGGTTCTCCCAATCTTGGACGAATTCAAGGGAAAATACCAATACACTTATACGGACATCTCCCCCGCGTTTTTCGTCAAGGCCCAACCCATGCTTGAGGAATATGGAAATAAAATTCAGTACAAGGTTCTGAACATTGAAGATGACCCACTTACACAGGGATTCATCCCGAATCATTATGATATCGTGATTGCCTCCAATGTGCTTCATGCAACGAGGGATCTTTCAGAGTCAATTCGGCACGTGAGGTCGTTATTGAAGGAGGATGGGCTATTGGTGATGGTGGAAACGTTGCAGCCTATTAGGGAGTATGATGTTGTATTTGGATTGCTTGATGGCTTCTGGAGATTCATCGACTACGATGTAAGACCTGATTATCCAAACGCTTCCGGGGAAACTTGGGGGATGATCTGTAAAAACGAAGGATATGACAGATATCAGTACTTCCCATGTTTTGGAGGTCAGGTTGGGGTGGTTGTTGCGGCAGCTGCTAAGAACAAAAAGCCATCCTTAACTATTCAAGCCAGGGATAGTTGTGCATTGGGGAAAGGTGAGAATGACAAAGGTTGGTGGCTCATATTCTCAGATGAGAAGGTCTACCCTAACCATTTGAAGAGCGAATTTGAGCGTTTGGGAAGGAAGACAATTTGTATAAAACGAAGTCGAGAGTACAAAATAAGTCTTTATGAAACGAACCAGTTTGGAATACGTCCCGAGGAGAAATCCGACTTTTTGGAACTCTTTAAAATGATTTCGGATCGAAAACTTCAAGTTGAGGGGATTGTCTATCTCTGGGGTCTGGAATACGAGGAAGATCAGGTGAAAGTCACAACAGGGTTTCTGTTCCTTGCCCAAATCCTTTTGTCAGAATTCAAAGGTCTGCCAAAGTTCATCTTGGTGACTGAGGGTATGATGCCAATTGGGGATGAGAGTGCTGTGGATATCGGACCTTCAACCTTGTGGGGCATGATAAGAAGCTTCAGGACGGAGCACTTTAATATGCACGTGAGAGCCGTAGACTTGGATCCGGATGAGGAGGATTTGCAGCTAAAGTATCAAGAATTGTTCACAGAGTTTTGGAATGATGATCAGGAATATCAGATTGCATATCGACAGAGGAGTAGGCATGTCTGTAGACTGGTGCAGATTAAGGATTTCGCCAGCCCTTTGACTCTACCCAATAGTGAGAGGTATAGCTTGGTATTGCCAGCTACGAAGAATATTGCTGATTTGAAGTTTTGCCCGAACGGAAAAAGAGCGTTGGTGGGAAATGAAGTGGATGTCGAAGTTAGGGCGACTGGTCTGAATTTCAGGTACGTTAATGAATCAATTAGCGTTGATTTTCTAAATTCCAAACCATAAGAACATCTATTGTATATATAACTGAAATAATTTTATTAAAATTTTTAGGGACGTTTTTGTTGTATTAAAACCCGAGAAGCAATTCGATTCCATCAACTGCTTGGGTCTGGAATTTGCTGGTGTTGTCGTTGCCACCGGACCTTCATGTAAGCATCTTCGCTTGGGAGATCCTGTAATGGGTTGTAAATTTGCTGATGGTGCCCTCCCAAGCCATATCCAAATGGAGGAGGACCTCCTTTTCAAAATCCCCCAAGGGTTAACGTTCTGCGAGGCTGCAACAATTCCTGCAGCTTTTGCAACTGCCTACTTTTGTCTTGTACTGACAGCCCATCTGAAGGAAGGAGAGACTGTTTTAATCCACGCTGGATCTGGAGGTGTGGGGCTGTTGGCGATACAGGTTGCAAAAGCAGTCGGTGCCAATATTATAGCGACTGCTGGGAGTCGTCGAAAAAGAGCTTTCTTGAGAAATCTGGGAATCCAGCACGTGTTTCATTCGAGGAACACTGACTACGCCAAGCAGATTCATGATGTTACGAAGGGGGAAGGTGTCCAAGTAATTTTGAATTCGCTGACTAGTCCAGGTTTTAAGGAGGCTTCAATGAGCATATGCGCAAAGAACGGGAGGTTTGTCGAGATGAGTAAGCTGCACGTGTGGCAGGAAGCCGAGGTTAAGGCACTCCGTCCTGACGTTAGCTACACCATCGTTGACCTCACAACAGTGGATAAGCCTACTTGGCAAGCATTCTGGGTTGCAATTGATGAGTACATGTCGAAGGACCTATTGCGCCCAATACCTTACACCAGATTTGAGGGGCCATGTATTCGCGAAGCGCTAACATATATGCAGAAGGCTAAACATATTGGGAAAATAATCATTGGGATGCCCCAAATGACACTTAGTGAGTCGACCAGACAGGAACCTGTTGCCAAAATGTTTAATGACAAATCTACTTACCTAATCACCGGAGGGCTGGGAGGGATCGGGATAGAACTGACAAAGTGGATGGTGGAAAATGGTGCCAAACATATTGTCCTGAGTAGTCGAAGAGCTCCGGATGAACATGCTCAGAAGGTTATCGCTGAGCTTAGATCCAGGGACTGTAATATCGTGACCATGTCGGTAGACTTGGGGAAGTATGACCAATGCGTTGAGATGTTTAGATCCATGCAAGATCCCAAACATAATTTGCCAAGATTGCGAGGAATCTTCCATGCTGCTGGAACCTTGAGCGACGCCACTTTTGTGAACCAGTCGGTGGAGACTTTCCAAACTGCATTTCAGGGGAAGGTATATGGTGCTTGGAACCTTCATACTTTATCTAAGGACTATCAACTGGAGTATTTTACCATGTTCTCTTCGATGGTCAGCATATTGGGACCGATAGGTTTGGGGAACTATGCGGCGGCAAATGCTTATATTGACGCCCTCTGTCATTACAGACATTCTCTTGGCTTATGCTCTCAGTCCATCAATTGGGGACAGTGGAGCGATGTGGGAGCTGCCAAGCATATAAATATGCCTGCCGTGAAGCCCTTCAAACCCAGCCAAGGTCTCCAAGCACTGGAGATAATTATGAAGACTCAGAAGACGCAAATCGCTGTATTAGATGTGGACTTTGCATATGTGCGGAAACTTACCTCCAATGTGGGTACTTACCTTGAGGAACTTAAGATTATTAGGGGGAATCAGGGAGTTGCGTTCACAGTCAAGATAGGCAACTTCTGGGGGGATTTCAATTCGTGCGAAAACGAGGATAAAAAGCTGGCCACTATCAAGTCATACGTTGGAACGATTCTACGGCAAATCCTAAAGTTTGACGAGGATGAGACGATCGACGAGAACCAAAACTTTTCAGAGATGGGCATGGACTCTTTGATGATGCTGGAGATGAAAAACTTTCTCCAGACCATGCTCGGCAAGAACATCACCATGAATGTTAGTGAAATGGCGGAGCTGACTACCGTCCACAAGTTGGCCTCGCATGTTCTCTTCCTCATAAATAAGTCCGGAGATGGGGACAGTGCGTCGTCCACAACTGAAAATAAACCAGAACATACTCATTTTACCCCAGAACTAAGGAAGATTATCGAGGAGGACATGATACTTCCGGAAAACATTCAGGCTTCAGGGGAAGCCTGTCCTCCACATGAAATTCGCTCCGTTTTATTGACCGGTAAATGAATGAATCTTGAAAAATAGTTAATTTATTATAATTTTAATAACCAATCTTTAATGTTTTGCGTTTTTCTGGTAAATTTTAAGGTGCAACCGGTAAACTGGGTCCATATATGCTGGAGGCTCTTCTGGCACACCACCCAATTGAAAAACTGTACTGCCTTATCCGCTCTTCCGACGACGCCTCTGCAAAGGAGAGACTACTGAAATGCTGTCAAGAGAAAGGACTCGCCACCACCCATCCGATCGAATGCATCTCCGGAGACATAACCGAACCCCTGTTTGGCTTATCATCAGAAAAATATGAGAGCCTTGCATCCTCCATCGACGCCGTTGTTCATTGCGCAGTTAAAGGGAATTTAATGGAGCCATATGCAAAGGACGATAACGATAATGCGAATACTGTAAGGACGGTAAATGTGATTGGCACTCGGAACGTGCTAGATTTTGCTGGGAAGGTAAAAACAAAGCGGGTTCTGCATGCAAGCACCCTCCTAGCCTGTCATAGAGTAACTGACGAAGATTTACTGTATGAAGACTGGTGTGAACCTTCTGACGTGTATGAGATGACCAATGTGGGCTATCCCGTGTCAAAGTTCATTTGCGAGATCCTTGCCAAGGAAGCCAACGCCAGGGGGATTCCTGTGGAAGTTCATCGATTCCCTCTCCTTCTGGGGGATAAGAATGGCTGCTTCTCCTTCCCAAATAATCACGCCATGCTCAGACTTCTCGGCTTTTGTAAGCTGGGTGCCATGCCAGAGATTCCTGTACCTTTGCAGGTGTTGGATGTTGACTTTGCTGCCGACCTTTCATCCAAATTATTTTTCAGCGAGTTGGCCGCTCCCGGAGTATATAACTTGACTAATCCAAATATGAGCCTCCTACAAGATTTCCCAGTGGTGGCGAAGGAATTTGGCTTCGAAATTGATATAGTTGAGTATGACGAATTTAACAAGAGGCTACAAGCAGATAATAACGAGCTGGCTGTAGTCTTCCCGTACAGAGAGGTTGATATGGAAAATGGAAGATACACGGATTTTGCAATGAGTCCAAATGTAATGCAGTGTTGGTCAAGGAATCCTGACGAGTTCTTCGTTAGTCGGAAGCTTCCCCAAATAATGGAAAACTATAGAGTGGAAGCCCACACTCCCGCAGAGATTCTTCGTAGGGATTTGCAATACGCTAAGGAGAAGGGGATATTTAATAAAATGAAGTTAGTATAGTGTAACATTATTTAGTTAATATTAACTTATCAGTAACTAGTTAATTTTCATATATTATTAATATTAATTACATATTTTAAGGCCTAATGAGTACCTACATCCTCAGGTAAACTTAGAAAACGAACATAACTGCAGATTCTTTTAGTTTTTAAGTGGAATACTTTGTCAAACAGTTGATATTCAATGAATTTTTATGCTTAAGCTATTTAATAAATATAAGGCCATTTCATTAACTAAATGCATATGTATCTGAAGTTTGTAATTTGAACTAACTTAATTCATTCTTTCGTGCACCATGTATGTACACACATCTGTATTTTCTGACGCTACTACACGATTTACAAAAGTCATCGTTTATCCCCATTATAAATATAATCACCACGTGTGTTGATTAAGATAAACCCCCACCACAATACTATTTATTCGCTACATTAGAAAAACATGTATTCCCTTATTGTAAAATATAAATTTCTCCCAGAAAGAGATTTTCATTGGAAATCCTTTCCTTTATCCTCACGTTTGCAGTTACAATCATTCGAAGGGGAGTTGGCAAGACTCCAGGCCCATTCCTTGTGAATCCGGATCACACGTTTATAAGCCTCAGCAATCATTAACGCCTTTTCCTGTTCCGCATGCTTAGTCTTACAGCAACCCGTGCAACTACTATTTTGTTTGCGGACATCCTCCCTGAGATCTTCCCCAAACTTTGCAATATCTGATTTGTATTTTGCAACCATTTCGTTGGTGCTATGAACAGCGTCCAGTTTTGCCTTCAGCTTGACCAACTCCTTCTCTATGCATTGAACAGCTTCTTCCAAGGGGACCAAAAGAGGATTGGCTGACGTATAGTTGCAAATTCTCCCGTCTTTTATTAGTTCCCGAAGCCTACAACACAGTCCCCAAGCTGTCTGACCTGTCATCAATGCCTCCTTCACCTTTTCACATCTTTTCGTTGACATTTCATAAACCCGACCCCACATTTCTTGATAGATGAGGGGTTCCAACTTGTCATTATTGACGACGCAGTAGCCATATTCTAGAAATTCTTGCATGGCGTCAATGGCTTCACAATACGATTTCATCGCAGCTTCGGTGAACTGAACGGCCTTTTGCTTTGTATCCAGCAAGGCCAATTCCAGCTCAGCATTCGCTGCAATTATCAGCTCTTCTTCACATTCCCTTTTTCGGAGGCAGGGACTATCTTCGCACTTCTTCTCTGCGCAGTCCTCCTCCTTGGGTTTGTCTTTTGCCTTACACGCGACCAAGTGGCTTCCATTCCTTAGATGACCTCCCATATTAAATATCCCAGCGAGGACGCCAAGTGTAGCAAATAGCTTATAAGAAAAAGATGAGACTTCACGAAAGGCTCCATTCCCACTTCTAAAGAAGCGTTTATTGATTAGGTTGATATAAGCTGGCGTCATAGGTTTTGGCCGAGCTAACCCATTTGAGGGTTCTGATAAACTCACGACTTTCATGGGAGGGTAGTGTGAGAAAGTCATAAGCTGTTGAAAGGTGGAAGGCTTCCAGCAAGATCTAACCAATAGGAAAACGTTGGTCAAAATGTGTCTTCTAATGACTTTGGACATGTTATTGTCTAGAAGATACTATCCATATTTGAATATACGTGGGTGCTCCGTCTATTTCATAGCAGTGCTTAAGAAATTGGTAGTTGCTTTTTTAGATAAATCTGTGTTATTGGCGTTGCTCAATGGTAATTATGGCAATTTTGTATTTCAAATGGTCGTTTTTACATGCTTAGTATATTTTTATAGTTGATTGCGTGCAAATGCGTTTCGTGATGTCAAAAGGTCTGCAAATACATTTCAATCGATTTATAAAAAATAAGATTTTTTTCTTTTATTATTGTTAATATGTCAAAGTCGCATCATAGTAATTCAATTATGATAAGTAGCTCGTCGTCTGCTTTTGGAAAAGATTTTTAATTCCCTCAAAGAAGGAGTTTGTAGGTTTTTTTCTTTCTCATTACTAGCTATAGTAGTGATACTGGTGCTGTATGAAGCCTTTGTTGAAAATATTTTTTTTAAATTTATTATACCGATGAAAAGGATAATTTCTGTGTCAAAGTCTGAGGTGATGATGATAATGTTACCACTAAAATTGATAATTTAATAAGTAAGGAAAACATCTAGCATCCAACTATATTTCATAGGTTTCCGTTGATCTCTTGTAAAATTATCAACCTTTTTGCACTGTTATTTTATAGTGTGGAGTTACCCAGCTTAATAATGTAAAAAGAGATCCTAGTAATAGAAATTTGTATACTTGTATAAATAGTATGGTTTCTTTATCACTATTGTAATATATATTGTAACATGAATTTATGCATTGCATGCAGAGTTTGCCCACATTCGGATTCAACGCCCTTCTCATTCAAGGCCAAGGCCATGGAACACACCACACAAGTTTATCAAGTTAGTCCAATTCATTCTTCTTAATTTCCTGTACACAACGACTTTTTTGATCGATCAGGCCGATTTAATACTCATAGCTGTCATTAGCCATCTAAAACTGCTTCATTCTTGTCGTCAGCAGTTGTAAAAAAAAGTTTTTGTCGACTTTCCTGATATAAGTGGAATTGTACGTTGTACTGTTTATCAAGTCATGTCATATTCAGAAGCGATTAAAAGTAAAAGCATAACTTATAATTCAGGCATGTCAACATGTCAAGTCAAAGGTATGCAGTAGTGCGCTGTCAAATGATGGTTAGGGCTAAACATAACTAAAACTTGAAGAAAGTTCCCCAGTTTGCCTCACAATCATTCATTCAAAAATGCTTCATAGCCAGTATTTCATACCTTGATGGCTGCTATTTCACATAAAGTTTATCATTGAAGATTATGGAATTAAATGAGCATGTAAACGATATCCGGATCAGTAAAGGGAAAGTTTCAATAGTTGATAGTTCTTATCGGTATAGCACCAACTCAGTTCAGTGTTCCTGGTTCGTACACCAAAAACCACCCACTAGGATCCCAGGGTCATATGTTGAAATCCACCAATTCATTTCAACAGATACGAAAAATATATCTTCGAAAACAGGCATAAATACAAATTGGCATAAAATATGGGATGTGTCCATTAGCTCTATTTGTATTTAAATAGTAAATAGCAAGTACTTCCTTTTCTGGAGTAAAATGTTTTTAAGAGAAGTACTGTATTTTGCATTTTCTCACTAAAAACGGAAGTGTCATTTATTAATGTATTTCATCTTTTCCCATTATGGCATTGCGTAATTATGGATTTAATTTTGGGGATTTGAACCGAGCTCGGGATCCCAGCATGTGTCATCTGTAAATTTGCTTCATGTGTTCGATAAAAAGGAGCAGGGGCAACCCGGTGCATGACCATTTCTTCCACTTGAGTCAACAATCAGCTCAGAGCAAACTTATTGGGAACAAACAAAAAGTGTGAGAGCGTATGTCTACCTGTAATTTATGTATTTGCTCAGATATTTGCACACGCTTTACTGCAGAAATAGATATTGCATGTGCATGACATGACAAGTCATATTAACTCAAGATATCGACTTTCTCAACGAATTTATAAAGTACAAATTAAATGGGAAAATAACTACGCTGGGAACACGACAGGGAAGACACATGTCAGGAAAGAGAATCGTCGTCATCAACCAAAAAAAAATCTACCTCCACCAATGAGAACAAAATTGGGAAATGAAAGCTCACACAATTTGAATGGGAGTTGAAAGCATTGAGAGAAAAATGGATTTATTTAAGCTGGACACTTACATATCCTGAATAATATGCTTGAATTTAACAAGAAAACATTCTTTTTTTTACGTTCTCGCGTGTGCCATGATTATGTACACGAGAAAGCAATGAAAATAGTCATTATTATCATCCACACGAGTGGCATTGGTATGAAAGCCCCCAACAAACAAGAAATGGAAGAGTTATCAGTTCAGGGCAGCAACTGTGGTGGCGGTGGGGTAGTGGTGAATTGATGTTTGTTTGGTTGTTTGTTATTCCACTTTTTGTCTAGCGTGCTGGAAACGGAGGTGGAGGTGAGGTGACTGATATTGTTTATTGGATTTTCTCCCCATCATGCGTTCATGCTTTTGACTCATATAGTCTCCTTGTTCCCTCCCTGATAAAGAGAGTGATCTGGCTTATATGTTGTATTTATGGGATTTGGAATGGTGTACGGAAAAGGGAGAGAGAAATGCTGGAAATGGGTTTGGTAAAATTATGAGGTGCTTTTCGGGCCCCACTTTTTTTTATTCAGTCATTATTTGCACCTCCTTCATTTCCCTTCGTTTTCCTACATGGATTCGTCTCTCTATCCATTCAGCATGAATATATGAGCATGCGAAGCCCATTAAATGGACGTGTTCGATTTTCCATTGTCCCGGTATTTATACCTATGAGTAAAAAACCAGGAGTTCATAAAAAGGAACTTACTCAACCAGACGTGGACAAGGAGAAAGAAGCTATTGTTGTTACCTGTTTTTTCTGCTCTACGCCCACCAGTCACTAAACAGCACACGTAATGGCCATTCATGTATGCTAAATATCCGAAAAGCCATTGCATTTGTGAGAGAAATTCAGAAGCAACTTTGTGGAGACTTGAAGGTTGCTCCGGTAGTTGTAAAGTGAAGTGAAAGTCGAGAGAAGTAGCAGTGACTCGTCGTTATTCTGTGAGATCCATTCATTTTTTGTAGTCTTTCCAAGTCTATACCAAGTGCCTGCTCACTCCTCACGTTTTCCTTCATAGCATATGAATCATATGCAATGGGATAAAATTTCAGAACTATTTAGGACGATCATGGTATAAATGATGTGTATGAAATTCTTATCATGCCATCATCTTCATTTTAATTCGTGACATCTTGCCTTTTTTCCATCATTATCTAAATTGCATCATTTTCATACAGACAGACATTGTAAATGATGTTTGCTCTGAATATATAATTCAATCCTTGGGGAAATTCCAATCAGTATTTATTAACTTGGCGAGCTCACCTAATAACAGAATTTATTACCAATATATCGACATCGACAGGCAACATCTGCCTGGTCCCTTCCAGGAACAAGGGGTGATTAGCAAGGTATATCTCATTGAAGTACCATGAACTAGCGAAGGCAAGGCGGAAGCGTTCTTTGTTGAAAGTTTGAATGGATCGAATTTTAGCTCGTTTCAGGCAAGCCAACCGAGGAAATGAGTGAAAGCAGCTCATTAGAGATTTGACCAGCTAACTGTTATGAAGATTTTAGTGGTTTTCTCTTCGATAAAAAATGTATAATCGTTTGAAGTATTAATGACTATTGGTGCTTCCGTGCTTTGTTATGTTTTTTGATAACGATTAAACGGTTCTTACGCAAATACATAGGAATATTAGGAATTATACAAAAAAAATCGATTTAACAAGATTCAAAATTAATGTGACAGCTACAGCCAAGTTTGTGCTTTTCATGTTCAGAGTTGCATGGAAAAAAAGCTGGCACTTCCCAGTTCGTGTATAATAGTACGTGTTGGTACAAACTCTGCACTGCAGAGGTACTTTGTAGATTCCATAAGTTAACTGTGAGCGAAGAATTAAGTAACTGAATAGCCTAATTGCTATTGAACAACATGTGAAGGGGTTGGCCCAGTATAAGTAAATGGCACAACACTCACAAAGTGAAAGACAAAACAGCATGTCAACATTCATAATCCAAGGTATTGGAAACTCAGGAGCAATCACAATTGTACCTAGGATTAGGATGAAGTTAATTGATTGTAATGTTGAAATTTGAAATAATCATACTATTTCAGAAGGATCCACATCCGGAAAATTTTCCACTCCCGCACTCAGTATCTCAATTGATGAGTGCGATGATGACCCCACCGCAGCGTCAACTACTCCAATTAGTGTGGACGACTGCAGTAGCCCCCGGAGTGCAAGTACAAGCTCCCTGGGAACGTACCGGAGTTTTGATACTGTAGTTGGGGCTATTGAGGATGTGGCCGTAGGGGCAGAATTCCAGTCACTTCAAAGCTTCTACTTAAGCAAATACTGGAAGGAGTTCGAGGGGGACGAGGATTCTGAATGTACACATGAGCAGTACATGATCTTTCAAAATTATTCAAAGGGTAAAATGACTTAATTGGTACCGGAAACCTTGTAAAGAGAATAGATTCGTTAATGGAATCGGTCGTTTTTCTCTCAATCATTTCAGAAATGGGACATTTGGTAGAGACACATATGAAGAGACAACTGGGGAATGATTTCTCCTTTTCAAACTTTATTGAAAAATGGTATGGAACGTTGGATGAGCAACAGCAAGAACAACCTAGTCAGCTTGGACCGAGTTCCAGTATTAATAGTGACCTGATGTAAGATTTCTAACTCAAAAAACGAAGAAATTCGATTCGCATCTCATTTTACTAATCGCAAATTGCATGGAATATTGCATACTCAATTTTCCTTTTCAAACAGGAGTGAAGACTGTTCGGCAGATGGGAATGCGGAGAGACCCCCCGAATCATTTCACATGACTTGTGAAATTGAAGTAAGAAATACGTACATATTATGTAATGTAAGAAAAAATACTGCTAAAAGTTGACTGAAGAATAAAAATTATCATGTTATTTTTCCAGACGCTTTTGTTCACACTAACAGATTTTTGCAAGTTCAAAGAGCTCATGATTGACTACAGAAAAGTACGTTCAAAACAATATGTACAAATAGGAAAAATGTTCTTGGGTTCATATTTCATATCCAATAAAATTGTTTGTTGTTTTGTTGATTAAAAGATGCTGGAAGGTAAAACACCTACCCTGTCGGTGACGCATCAAAGGCTAGATCTACCCCATTAAACTCTATGTCACGAATATGATTTGTGGTCATGAAAATAAAAAAACAGACGACACGCACAGCTACGTTGTTTACACGGGACATTTTGCTTGACCTTTTATCTTTTCAATTCACCAATTTTAACACAAAGATGGTACTTCATTAGTAAAACAGTTCATCCACTGATTTAGTGATTTGGGCAATGGCTGGGATTTTTTAAGTAGATTCTTAGCCAAGTATTGGAGGGTAGAGTAGCCAACAAAATCAGCAATCGATCTATCCTTGTTGGTTCGCTTCTGAATGTATGCTTCCAGACACAGTAGGAACCTATCTGGAGCCATATCCACATGATCACTAGAATCCAAGACGCTATCCACAAGGACTAGATCCTCTAAAGTTAGTCCGTCGTAATTCAGTGCACTATCTGGTTTGGAGAGGACACGCGATAAGTATCTAGCTACATTGGATTCCCCCTCGACCCCACAACTCCCTAAGCTTGGTGGTGTAAGCCTCGAGCCTGAAACATTGTAGAGAAACGAATACATTAAAACAAAGTCGAAACTGTTACAGTAGTACAATGCAATGGTATATATATATATTCGTAGTACATTCTTGTAAATTTTTGAATAAGTAAGGAAATAAATGTAATAACGTAATTGGTTACACAATAAACAACTAAAAAAAGTCTCAGTTTTTTATATCTACCTGAGTTATTTTTCCAAACGACCCTAATAGTTGAGCTAGGAGATTCCACTTCACGGGAAAACAACGAAGTCAACTTTTGATTCACCTGCTCTTTACAAGTTGAGTGCACATGACTCATAGTCTTGACATTTGGATTGGTATTTCTGAAAAAGATCAGTGACAGCGGAGGGCGACTTGGATTTGCTTCAATTACCAGTTCCTACAATAAAATATGATAAATATTTAAAGCAATTATTAAAGTTCGCCAATTATTTCCTTCAAAACAAAATATAGTTTCTACTTCTCCATCACACATAAATGGCTTAGGTACAAAAGTTAGTACGGTTACAAGGTATAATTTAATTCTATTTCCACAAGAAGACTTACATTTGGGATGACGACATTGAGTAAAGCATTACCATCCCTTGAAGAGGAGGACGCTGCGTTATTATTTTTAGCGGTCGAGGAAGCAGTTGAGCGCATAGGTGTTTTCGAACCGAGACCTCCCTGTGCACCTCCAGACTTCTTGATCATGTCATCCACAGTGGTCTTCAACTTTTTGAGTTTAGCAATCACCTCCAGCTGGCGGTCCTCAATAGCTTGTAGCTCTGGCTCCATCTTGACCCGTTTAATTGTTGGTGATAGTCCCCCGTTAAGACTAGCAATGACAAAAATGACATAATTAAATAAAATACATACATTTTCTTTGATTCATCAACAAGACTCATCCAATTTCACTTTTTCGTTGATACCACTTTTAAAATTTTAATGGAAGCACTAAACTACGCTTAAAATTACCTGGAAAATTGAATCCCGTTCAACGGCTTGATATTGTACATGCAGCTGGGCAAGTCAATATTCTCCGGGACTACGGACAAGGGTCGTATCTGATACATGGTTAAATTGACTGCTTCACGTTTTCAAAATCACAATGGATCAAGATCAAAAGAGGTACACGACTGCTCACTCTACGATAAGATCACAACCAGTAAACACGCTTCAGTTTCCGTACACTTCCGACAAAAATCGCACTTTCGAACAACTGGAATTTTAAAAAATCTATTAATAGAATTCTTAGTAAATGTGCAACATGACATGGTAAACACCTACAACAATTATATATGTATAGTTGAAACAATAAAGCTTGCAAGAGAAAACTCAAAACGGTTATCCTTTCGTATTATCATTATCTACTCACCTCAAAATTAACAAACGTGATAGTTTGCTAATCCCAAAAATAAAATCAAACTCCGCCGATTCTTGGATATCGAAAAAAAAAATCGAAACTTGCGTTTACTGATATCTTCAAATTATTAGAACCAACCTTAAAAATACTTTAAAAACATTCTTTATAAGTGTTATTAAATAAGTGACATATATATAGTCCAGACCGGCTGATGCAACACTTGCTTGCTTTTCTCTTTCTCTTTCACATCTCTTTTCGTTGCACCATATGTTTGAGAATGCCTTATTTAAAAATGTGATTTTTTGGTGTTAAAATCCCTAATTTTCCATTTACTACTTTATAGTCTTTATTTCGGTGTATAGCCAACAGCAAGGCAAGATTACAAAACAATAGATGAATCGAAGGATGTGGCATGGCATGGCATAAAAATTGATGAAACTTCTCACATCTCATCTGTCAACCTTGCAACTTTTGTTATGTGGTAGGATCTTTTGGTATCACGATGCCCCAATTCTCTCTCATCTCGACACAATACAAGATGCTGCAGTAGACTGACAGGCTACTAAAAGTTAGATTTCGGGATTTGTTATTTTAAAATTGTCTAAATTGGGGTTCTGTCACATTTTGAGATAAAAGGGGTTTATCTTTAGTTCCCAATTAATAGCTCATCGTCCTCATTTGTGACATTTGAGAGTCAGTTCGGGGTGGATAAGATGGGCATATAACTGAATCGACCTTATTTTGATACTTTCGCCGTGTTGGGGCATTGTAAGAATAATAGAAGAACTGAAGATAATGATAATTATAGTCCAATATTTACAAGAATTTTTGTTTAATTGGTACACATGCGGAACAACTTTAGCTGTTTATTTGTTAGGGGAGCACAGTTTGAGTAAAATGTGTATTGATGAGACGGTGAATCGTTG
>JAQGAH010000784.1:0-25559 GCA_034696885.1 Lepidocyrtus paradoxus | reverse complement strand
GTAATAAATCATGCGATTATAGAATTATGGATTGTGTACAGGCTCACGGTCCTGTAACCGCTCGCGGTACTTGTTTTTATATATTTCCCAACTCCCAATTCCAACATTCTCGTAACGCTAAACTGGTTACTTAATTCAAGCTTTCGCAATAGCAAACCCTCATTACAGATTTCAGCTCTCTCCAAATGAAAAAGTGAAAAAGGAGTATCTTGAATATTACAACAAGGTCTTACTTAGATTAACAAGTAGGTTCTAAAGTAGGTACTAATGATTTAATTTCAACTTCTGTACACCTCCATCTTATCATCTTCATCTTCCTGCTTTCGGTTTATTTATACCTTACATCGTCCATTCCCCACGATATGGACTGTACTGTGTGGAGGAGCAATGAAATTACTGACAATGGGAACAACCACAATTCTTTGTTATATTTGAAAAGTATTCAACCTTACCTTATTCTTACGTAAGTTTATAGACAAAGTGGTTGATTGCACTGAGAAAAAATGTTATCTTACTTTTATAGATGTATTAATTCTCCTGAAAACAAGTCCCGGAATTTATCAGCTGGAATGGGTTTAATTACCTGAGATTTCACGGAATGCCTCAATATAATGTACTCGTACTAGTATAAAAGATATGATTTTATGGTTGACATTATAAATATTACTATCTAGATACTATACTATACTATCGGATAATATCTTAGGCAAGGGTCGACAACTACAATATACCGCCGGTAAAACTGGAATTTTCATTCCCATCCTTAGGAGTCAAATAAAAAATTCAGACTTTAAAATAAATATTATCTCTGTTGCTCGTCCTTCAACTTGGCGTCTATTTTACGAATTGGCACCTAAAATTCGCTCAAAACAACATTCAAAAGTTTGAATTTCAAGGTTATTTGATAAGCATCGTCAGAAAATATATTCCCAAGAATATACTTTGTTACTACATAAAACATAAGTAAGTTGATAAATCTGTAAAACAGAATTAAATACATTTTCCCTTTCTTCTATTAGTTGTTCTGCTGCCATAAATTTTTGTTCACATCCGATTTGAAAATTTTCCTGGCCAAATATAAATAAAACTGGAGGGTACATGCGAGAGATTGATACTGAGTTCCATTTTACTTTCTGTGGATGTTTTTGTCTAAACCAAAATGCAATCGTATATGCTCCAGTGTAATGTGATGCCTATTCTATAGTCTTGAGAAAAGAGAAAATGCCAATAAATAATCATGAAAATACCAGTTTTGCTATATTTGCCAAACTAATGGAGTATTGTAAGTTTCCATATTACTGATTACGGAAAAAAGTGTACATCCCACCGACATGGTCATAGTCAATTGTTGTCAAATTTTCATGTGTGAATGGCTATAAAAATACAAGCTGAATGCCAATAATTGCTCAGGTTGCAGACGAAGATTTTTCAAGTAGTTGCGTTTAATTAACCAGCAACACATTTAAATTGAATTAGACCACGGGTTGCAACATCAAACTTAACTTATATGTACCTTCTTTTTTAGCAGAGCAACTGTTAATCTTGAGGTTCCATATCGCGTGACTCTTGCCAGACAAAGCTGGGAATTGAAATTTCAGAGAGGCATGAGAATTATTCCCACTGGATACTAATTCTCTTTGTATCGTATGAGCATGGTTTCATTCAAATATTTCAAATATCTTAAATTAATTCCTTCTTATACAACAAATAATGTCCATTTCAAGCTTTTACGATGAATACAAAGGCATTTTGACTGCATTTTAATAAGCAAGGTATTGCGAACTGTGACATTTAAAAAATGTGCAAAGTATTAGTAATTAAAATGGCCAGGAGTGCAACGTCGTCGTAAGTGTCAGTAAACAATGGACAATGCAATGAACTTTAATGGAAACCTTATTTTTACAAATAAATTGAAAATGAGTGTAAAACAAAACACTATACTAGTATTCCGCATGTCGACAACCGGAAGCTAAAATTAACGTATATTTCCGAGCTCGAACACGCACACCTTCCATTATCTATTTTCAGTTCAAACAACCTATCTTACATATCTGTATTGACAATAAAAGATATAAATTTGGTCGCGCATTGCTTGTTTTTCTCCAGTGCATATGATAATTTTAATTAAGCTAAGTAAATACGTATATTTTTACCATACTTTGAAAAAAGGGGAAAAATGTATCCAATCCAAGTATTCTTCCAGATTCCATATCTTTTATTGCTACTCATTACATGAATTTTTTGAAACTTCAAAGAACGTGAGAACTAATAAAACAAAAACAGAGTTCATGGAGCATCCATAAAAGAGATTTCAGCTAAGAATATTCTTAAAAGTTTCAAACGATAGTCATTGATGCTGGGATTAACTGGAACTAATTGACTCAGTGACCGTGGACCTGAAACTGATGTGAATAAATGAGACTAATCGTTCTATAAAGCAATAAAACATAGTGCATCTTACGATAAAAATAAAAGTATGAGACGTAATAAATATGAAATAAACAATAACACAGTTTTAATCTTAATTGTATGCAGAATATTTGCTTCTGTGACGCTTACGTCACTGGGGATTTTCGCATATCAGCCTTTTTCCTCTAAGAAGTTTGCTGTAAAATTTTAGCTAATAATAACGCACAATTCTTCAGACGCCTATGCCTACATGCTATTTATTTGATTTGCACAAAGCCATTGTTTTGCTGAAAAGTTCGAACATGCATCAAACACTAATAGCAGACTAAACGCCTACCAAGTTCCCATTTCTGCCCTTTAAACTCCGAGTTCAGAGAATGACTGCAGGACTCCATTAAATTTGTAACGTTGTGAAAACTGTAGCACACTTATTTTGCGCAATTCTCGTCCATTCCCTTCTCAACATTTATCATCATGTCTTATACTGTAAGCTCTTTTGATAGATGATGGACAATAATATGTAGATGCATGCGTGGGAACCCTTTCAACTTTTTAGTTTTAAACATATTCCTGTTCCGTATGCAAGATTCTTCTGGTTTTGCCAGCAGTTAATGATACCTTATCTCACCTGTCTATTGGCATTCCCCAGTAATGCTATTATAAGGTGGTGATAAAAAACCGAGCCACACATAGGTAAACATGATTAGCGCAAAAAAATACCTTGCAAATTTGCCAATGCTATTCAACAGCTATAAAATGGGGGATTTGAAAATGATGACCTTTCAGTATTGCTCCCAGTTCTGCTCAGTGCAGAAGGATCGAAAATTTAGACGCTTTCTTCCGTCACACAACAGACGACCACGGTTTTGTGTTGTTTAACAACGCTAGCCCAAAAATAAGTGTCAACTCCCAAATTTTTTGAAACACGCTTTTACACGTTTTCGGAATTATTATCATTCCTGAAAGCCAGAAACCGTTGTTTCGAAGGAGCCTTTTATTGGGACAGCTGCCTAAAATCAGACTGTCTTAGTAAACTCAAGCTGGGAAGAATTTTCGGAAAGCTGTAGAAAATCTCGGAAACAAAAAAGTTTTGCAAAAATGGGTGTTCTAACAGAACAGCAAATTATTGCGACTGAGGGAAAGTGCAAAGCTGGGGAGCAACAATTACAACTTAAATCTCGAGTTGTAGTTTCCAATGAAGAAGCTGATTGCTTAAAATCCCTTCGAAAGCTCATTGAAGGTACGAGAGATTATTCTGCTTCTTTTTTTGCAAAATAAAATCTTGGCATGATCTAAACAAATCATTTTAAACAATCATAAAAAAATAGTTCCCATCAAAGTTGATTTTAATATTATAGCGGATGAGGAACTTTGTGAACTTGGCGTAGGAGAAGATGAGCAATTTCTGCTTGCGTTTGTTCGTGGCAAAAGATGTAATACTGAGAAGGCTTTCAAGACGGTAATAAAATGGAGATTGTGGAAAAATAATCTAATTATATAGCATATTATTATGTAATGGTTTTATGTAATGGTTTGGCTGATCATTTTCTTTGTTTTGCTATTCCAGCTTCAAAATTATATCCAGATCAGGAAAGTCAAGTATCCAAAATTTTTCCAAGAATTGTCCCCCAGGAAGTGGAGTTACCTCTTTGATACGGAAGCTGCGCCAAGATTTTGCGGTGTGCTCAAGAACGCTGACCGGGAAGGGCGCGTAGTTACAGTTAGTCGTTGTTCAGAATTCAATTCTCGTGTTCACAAAGGAGATGACGTGATAGAAATGTTCGTGACCGCTGGACTTGAGTTCCTCCGCACCGACAATGGCCCCAGCAATGGCCTTGTGTGTGTGATAGATGCTTCAGGTTTCGGTTTCAGACACGCTAGAGAATTTACCATGTCCAGGATTTATATGTTCCTTCAAATTTTCTTGGTAAGCAAGACTAGGATTTTCGAAAAGAGTTTTAAGTTGATTATTTCATTCAAGCTAGTAACCTCGGACAAATGTGCTCTGACTAGATCAAGAAGCATTTCAATAAGTACAAAGGCTCATACAAGATTGTTGATTTTATCAGAACTTATAATTAATATGTTTTTCATTGCAGGGTTCTTATCCTATCAAGTACAAAGGATTTCATATCTTGAACAATGCCTACCTGTTCGATACCATTCTTACCCTTATCAAACAACTTATACCGAAGAAGCTGAGAGATAGGGTAAGCGGAAATAGGATATTTGAATTATGTTTTCACCTGACTTGTGTGATAAAAATTAATGATATAAACCGTTTCTATATGCAGATACATCTTCATGGCAGTAACTACGCTTCATTACACGAACATGTACCTCGCGAAATCCTCCCTGAATGCTTCGGAGGACTTCTTTCCGGTGAGGAAGCCTATGATATAGACTTTGAACAACGCGTTTTGGACAAGTCTGAATACTATGAAAAAATGGCACGGTGAGAAAACATAATTTAAATGGATCATGAACACTGTTGGTGTTGGCTTAGGTAACTTATTTTGCTTGTAGTACCTACCTTCATTGTTGTTTTTGAAAGATGAGCTCTATTAATGCAACAAATCGTTCATTTTTATTTTCCCAAACCTGTCTTTAAAGAAAACCTGAAAATTTTCACACGTATTTGTTCACCCCTTCGTTCCACTTCCGCCTTTCATCTACGTAATGCAATAGGAATGCAATAAACAATAGGAATCCCATTGTGCTCAATGAGTTTAAAATTAAGTATGACCAGCCACTGGCAAAACAATGGTGGTGGTACATTATGTAAAAATATGTAATTATCTTCATTTTTAATTATTCTATTTGCAGGAACTGGTAACTACATACATCGCTCTGTCTATGCCTGACAGAGGATATCTTGAGTGCCATAGTGCCCCATCTAAATACTCAGGACACAGAATGGAGCCCAACATACTAACTTATTACGTATTAACTGAATTAGCTCTTACCCCTTGAACGCCTGTCTTAACTTATTATAATGCCCGAATAGTCAACAAGAAGATTTTATTGACTTGTATTGTGAGAACCTACTTCAATGCTCAATTTAACTTTTGTTAATGTACGCAACACGTGATACTCTCTAGTTAATAAATAATATTGTTTTTTTTTTCATCATCACTAACCAAAGACTATACCTATACATGTATGCATGTCACGTTGTCAATGCACATAGGTCAACGAGGGTTGAACGTTTCCAAGGTTCTATTCTCATACATAAGTACTAAAGCATAAATATGGACGACTTTTTTTAAAGTTCCGCTCAATTCAAACTCAAAGAAAAAGATTGCATATATGCATTTTATGAAATTTTTGCTCTAATCCGACCCAGAGAAAGTGGACCCAGTACTACTAGTACTTTTACATAACTCGCAACAATGACATTCAGAGAGTCTGGCGATTCCCATCGTCATAGTCAGCGCCAGTCCCATCTGAACGGACAGGAAGAAGATGACGAGGAGGTGATTTATAGTACGCTTTACGAGATGACAGGCCTGCAGGAGTATACCGGAAGGAAGGTGGAGGCCGATGACATCCGCACTATCAGAAATCTACTGCATGATGAGGATTACTACCAGTTCCGCTTCCAGGATCCGCTCTTGCTTTAGTATGACTGTTATTATTAACATGAAATATGCATTTTCTGTAATTTTATAATTCATGTCTCAGACATTGTTTTGTCACACGAAGTAATATTTCTTGCCAATTTTTGTATTCCAGTGAAACTTGCTGTTTCTCGTTGGTCATCTCGGACGTTATTGAGGCAGACCGGTTGATTGCAGCAGCGTTCTTTGATGACAAACCAGTATCGCCGGACTTGTTCAAAAACAGCAAGAAATGGAAGCCTGCAAATGACCTGAGAGGGATGGTGCCCATTAATACCTATCATATGAAATGCTTCATCTGCAGTCCAGAAGTAGCTGAAGATGTTTGTCTCACGGAAATCATTTCCTATACGTTTGCTTCCTCAATTCACATTGAGTACATTATTGTGGAGATGCCAGACTTGAAATATAAAGGACGTGAGTATTTTACTGGCAAATTGGGTTAACTCAGTCATTTAATTACAATCATTAAAATATTCACTAGAAGGTACTTACAAGGCATTTTCTTACCCATGTAGCCTACACGTTTACACCACTTGCAAAGGAGATCGAAGTCAGCCTTACTGGGCGAAAAAGGCGAAAAATAGTTGTCTACCAGAAGGATATTTTAATGCCCCAGCTGGTGGTACGAGAGGGACGAGAACATGATCTGGATGATCTCCAACCCATTCTACCGATGGATATTGCAGTGATGGAGCAGCACTTTGGGAAGTCGAGCCTCAGTGACATCATCTCCATGGCTGAAAGAGGAAGTCAAAGTATGACTGCAGAGTGGAAGACGGAAGCGGTTGGAATAATCTCCGTGTCTGCTGACATTGATTATGACATGTTATGCAAATTTTACCATCTGGAACTATTTCATGGGCTCCGAAAGCCACACAGAAACGATGAAATATTCATCAACGAGAAAGTCATCCGAATACATTCAGACATTGATTTCCACAAGCTTTATAATCGGGCAAAATCGACCTTCAAGGATGGAAAGGTCGATAAAGATAAGGATCCCAGTCAACCTTATGAGGTCGAAATTGTCAAGGACGTCAGTATGGCAAGCATCGCAGATTCAGATGACGACATTTCCGCGTTTGAAGAGAGGGCACAAGGCCCACACCAATTCACTCTGAGAGTCAGCGAAGATATAATTTTATATGAATTAAAACCCCATGGATCGCTGGGACCTGACGACTTTGGATGTGGTAACGACAGGACTTCTGGAGGGTCCAAAAGTGATTTGCCGAATGATCTCGCCGCAAAAGAAAGTCAAGAAACGCTGGCCGCCTTTCCTTCAGAACATTTGTCTGCAGACGACAAGATGGAGGTCGTGCTAGATGCATCCAACTACTCGCCTGAAAGCAGCTTAATGGCGGACGTAAATTCGGAACATGTATCTGCGGAAAACGTTGAGGTAATGTTAGAGAAAACTTCATTGAGCATCCGTTCAGGTGGAAGCAATGCAGAGAATGTACCTCCACCTTCAGAGCACTTTTCTATGGAAAATAAATTGGAATTGGCGATAGAAAAACCTGTCGGAAGTCGCAACACTCTTGAAAGCGGAGAGGAGACTACAGAACGCTTATCTAATGAAAAGTTGGAGATTGCTTTGGAAGGACCTGTACCTGTACCAAGTGACCGCGAGCGTGAGCCTAGCCCTGTGAAAAGTGAAGGTGTGAAATCATTGGCAGAAGTTTTGTCTGCGGAAGAAGAGGAACCGATACCGATAGAGGATCAACCTGAGCCACAGCCACAACCTTCAGGGGAAGAAGTTGAGGGTGCAATCTCCGAAGTGGTGGAAGTGGATGCGGAAAGCATAATTATGGAGGAGACGGAGGAGGAGATAATAGTCACTGATGAGCCCGAGCCGGAGGAACCACCAGAAAAAACATCAATATTCAAAGGAATCGGCAACGCCCTCGCAGTCAAGCTTTTCAACATGGGGAGAAAGTACATGCCCAGGAACATGTGTATGTTCCGAGATATCTTCAAGTCTTTCCCTAACCGAGAATATCTCATTGTCACAATCCCAGTTGGAGGTAGTATAAAGGAACCTGCGTGGTTGGATAACTTTGTCCGAGTAATTCCAAGAGCAGAGACTAGCTACCCTCGTGACTTGTTTGTTCTTCACAAGGTCGTCATCACAAGCAAACTGAGAGTGAGGCGAGCACGAGAACGAGACATGGGGGATGTGAGAAACTTTCTTAGCTCACTCATGGACAAAGACAAGATCTTTCAAGATTTTCTACTGAGCATTGATAAATCAGAAGCACGTCCATACTACCTGCCAAAAATGACTGCCTATATAGCTCAAGTGAAGAACTATGAAGGGTCGCCCATAATTGGACTAGCGATGGTGAGCCTAGAAGAGGAGGCTGGCAAGTATGCAGTGAACTTTGACCTCGACAAGCATACCTATTTTGGTGCTCATGCTCCGGGCTCAGCACATGGCTATGTTCATCACTTACTCATCAACCCAATATTCCAACGTCATGCTAGGCTATTTTTGAAGGAAGTGATGCGTCAGGACGAGAAGGAGTGTTTGTTTCACAAGGTCTACCCGGAATATATATTCAACAAAGTGACCCAACACCAATCCACTTTGAATAACATGGAGGATTGGATACCTCTCGTACCCCGCAAGCGTATTCATTATGATGACCTCAGCCTAACGAAAGCATACGATGATGAGAGGCAGCCACCCCAGCAGTACCAAGATAAATATGGGTCATATGCTGTAATCCACACCGCCAAGAGGTTCATCATGGAGCCAAAAGTTTCGCTAACCAAGCGAATTGTCTTTGTTGGTGCATCCACCACTGCCATCAGTTGCATAGAAAAACTGATCTCAAGCTCACATCGGAGTTTCAGATACCTGACGATTATCGATCCCCACGGCTTACCCGGCTCCTTACCGGCGGACCCTGTTCGTTCTTTGTTCTTTTCCGTGAGGAACGGTGGCACGAAGATGAGCTACGCTACTGATACTGAATGGGTACTGCGAGCTGGGATACATTTATGGGTGAAAGTGGTTGTTGGTAAAGTGACCAGGATAGTTAGGGACAGCAAGTACGTCGTAGTCAATTCTGATTCTGTGGTCCTCTATGATAAACTGATCTTGGCACCAGGTCAACAATTCCAGAGACTGGATTGTCCCAAGGCGGAAATCAATGATCCAAATTTCATGGCTTTCAAGAAGAATACTGCTACGAGTGAGTTGCAGCGGAAGGCTGTTGTTCGCCTGGAATTTGCGTAAGTTTGAGCACTTTCCAATATTCTCGAATGAATTTTGTAGTATTGAGCCTTAATGGAAAATTTATAAATTGCTACAGTCGAGACACGCCCAAGCCCAAAAATGCTTTTATGATAAATACCGAGTTTGAGGCGCACAGCGCATTGCAGTTCCTTCGACGGTTTCGGCCCCTGATGCAGACAAGTGTGTTGACCATGCTATAATTTACTTTCTTATTTAAACCTTTACTTGTCAGCAGAAATTTGATGTTGCACTTACACTTGCAATTTTAATTTCCAGAAAAAATCTTAGTTTTTGGAGGTGGATTACAAATGTATGCCTGCGTAAAAGCCCTTCTTGCCTTTGGAATCCCTCCAAGCAGTATAGTTGTAATTCATGCTCCAGAGAATGAGATAGAATGGGAGAAAGACTCGGGCTACACATCATCCAGCAAGGTGCGTGTTCCGATGGAACGGGAGATGGCAGAACTTGGAGTGAACAGGATAAACAATTACGAGTTTGACCATTGGGAAACTTGCTCCGTTTCTGGCCTTATCACAAGGACCCATTTCAAATCACTGACTGAACGTCACGCACAGATTTCATTTGGGACCTTTGCAATCTTTTGCTACCGCTACAAGAGGGTGGACGATGATATTGTTAGCGGTATGTAAAACCACAAATATTTGGACCTAACCTTTGAATCACGTTAAATCTGATGAACCATACTTGATTAATGCGGATGAATTATTTCCAACAGCTCTGTCAGAAGCCTATCTTTTATACCAAAACGGTATAATAATTGACGTCGGCTTCCGTACAAATGATCCCAATATATATGCCATCGGACCTGCAACCACTTATCAAAAGATTTTGCTAGCTGGTCATCAAAATCACATTTATTATCAAAGCGAAGAGATTGGCCACAAACTAGCTGACTTTCTCGTGGATGCCTGTTCCACCGGAGCAGATGTTGCTACTCAACAACCGCCCACTGAGGTGTTAAATGTCATCAAATTCAGAAAGCCATTCACCCGAGCCATCATCCTACCCGGAGGCTGGCACTACCTGTATTTGAGAAGCCCAGGCTCCACGAAAAGGTGCAGCGTCTTTCCCGGATCAATTTGCGAAGAATCCTGTGAGTGCCTTACTGAAGTGGTCACTGGCTCAGTTAATATTGAAGAGGATCCCCGCCAACGCTTCTTCAAGGTTAGGTTGGATGACAGATCTCGCGTACAAAGCTTGGAATGCATGTCAAAAACGGTAAGTTTGTTGCTTTTGAACAAAATTGCCTAATTCCTTGAGTTTATTGATTATCAATGCTTAATTTCATCCTGTTCACATTTCATAGCCATTTTCATTCTCCAACTTGTCATCCTTATATGGCAAACATGAAGTGCTTCTAAACAAGTTGATGGAGCGACTTGAAGTTGGCGAGACGACTTGCTTATATGACCACTTCAAACAGTCTTGGCTTGCAGTGTTCTGCATCGACGAATGGGAGAATTTTGCTAATGAGTTGCAAGATTTATACAGAGAGCATGTAAGATGACATTTTAAATTCAATTTGTTTTCTTGTTTACCGATGTCTTATTAAGTTGATAAATTTTTATGATGATCAAGTCAAAACATCTATTCATTCTCCATTTTATTACAGGACATTGGAGATGGGACAAAGTTGATTCAGTTCATCCGTGACTTCATAGTCAACTTGGATAATCCAGAAGCTGTAAGCAAATTGATTACCAACGCATTCCAGATATTTGGTATATATATTTATATATTTTGATTACATGTTATCATGTTATTGCATAACATTTCCAGCTTCAAATGGATCCCAACATCATCCGAAGTGTGTGGCGCAGTTCAAATCTGAAGGAAATTGTGGAGCAGAAACTATTGGCTTTCTTAAAGTTCCACAGGTCAAGCCTGCCCATGTATGCTGAAAACAACTACGTGGAAGATCTTCTCGAAGAAAGATCCACCAGTGCACTCTACTACCCTACAATGCAACAACCCGTAGTATGATGATGATGATGTCGATTAAATGAAAATTATATAATTTACATTAATTAAAAAATGTACTCATAATTAAGATAAACGGATGATGTACTTAAGATTAATAAACTGTCATGCTATGTTCACAACTCGTTGATCAAAACTTTTAAATACTTTATTGAAAAGCAAAGCAAAAGTGAAATTCTGAAACGTAGTCTGATTTAATTTCCATTAGTCAATAAGAAATAAAGCTGGTTGAAATGGGATCAGGGTAAGAGTGACGCTATGAAAAGTGACGCCTGCTCAAAAAAATTTTAAAGTCCAAATCTTCGTCGAGGTGCTCAAAGTGACGCCTGAACACTTTTTTTTAAATTCAAGCAATATTAAGCCATGTTATTGTATGCAAAATTAAAATATTTTTACTCCTGCATGCAATGACCTATAGACAACCTCCTATTTTAAAGGAAAAACTGCATAAACGAATGGCAAACTACACTTTTTATTTGGATTTTCTTTCTTCTGAAAAAATACATTGCAGTACTGGCTGATTTTGAGTTACTTCGGAAAAAATTTTCCCAGTTGCTTTCAATGGGTTTTGCAATTTTCTTTGTCCCCCTTTTCTGTACATATATTTTCTTTGTCCCCTTCGATGAAAATTTTAGTACTGACTTTTCTCCAGTCGATTTTACTTACTGATTTTTTCTGATTTTTTTTTTGCAAACATGCAAATTATTAACGAATATATGCAAAACGTATGGGAATAACGGCATATATATATGGGATAGATGGCAGATGAAGCATGAGTGACAAGTTTCTACTGAGTTTTAGTGAGCAAAGAATTTAAAAAGATGATAGATTTTACATGGATATTTTTTTAAAGTGTCAGGCGTCACTTTGAGCACCTCAACGAAAATTTGGACTTTGAAATTTTTTTGAGCAGGCGTCACTTTTCATAGCGTCACTCTTTGCGGATGCCTTGAAATGGCAAAGGTCGTCGATATAACTTGTTTTTCTGATTTTGACTTTTGAACAGTCACCCGACACCTTCGCATGATCCATCCCATAAATTCCACCAATCGTAAAAAGCCTTGAGCAAATATATTCTTTAAACCATTTAAGACCATTAATCATTCACTGCATTTGCCCTTCCCAATATAACATCCTCATTCAAAGTAAGTTCACGCTAAAGCAAACATGTCTCTTATCAATAAAGACTACGAATTTCTTCACCAACTCACGAAAGGGCTTCCTTTGGATCCCTTACCTGGAGATCCTGAAATTTGCAAAAGTGTCCCTCACGCCCCTGTAAGGAAAGTTCCGCTTAGTATTGACGATAAGCATTTGGCAGTTCAAAATGCACTCCGCTACTTTCCAACACGGCTACATGCCCAACTATGGCCTGAATTCAGGAAAGAGTTGGATTTGTATGGGCATATATACATGTACAGATTCACACCTGGATTTCCTTTGAAGGCCTACCCGATCCAAGTGTTTCCGGGAAAGATACAAGAGGCAAAGGCAGTGATGCTGATGGTTTTTAATAATCTGGATCCAGCTGTGGCACAGTTCCCTCAAGAATTAGTGACTTATGGAGGAAATGGACAAGTGTTTTCTAACTGGGCTCAGGTACAAATTTTTTCCTAAATATCGGTTTAATTTTGAAATAAAACGTTTATACATGTCCGGTATTCATTAGTTTTGGATCTTCATGAAATACCTTTGCGAAATGGAGGGCACTCAAACTCTCTCCATGTACTCTGGGCATCCACTAGGATTATTCCCATCTGGAGGTAGATCTCCGAGAATCGTCATCACAAATGGAATGGTCATACCCAACTACTCCAGTCAACAAGAATATGATAAGATGTTTGCCCTGAATGTTTCTATGTATGGGCAAATGACAGCAGGTTCCTATTGCTATATCGGACCACAAGGCATTGTCCATGGAACTACGGTAATGAAACTTCACAAGTCTGAAATTCTGCGCCAATTCTGAATTTGTCCTTAACCAATTTTGATATGCTTTTCCAGATAACTTTGTTGAATGCCGGACGGAAATACTTAAATACGACCAGTCTAAAGGGCAAAGTATTCGTTACCTCAGGTCTTGGGGGCATGTCCGGGGCTCAAGCAAAAGCTGCAACAATTGCAGGGTGCATCGGTGTAATCGCAGAAGTGAGTTTAGAAGCATTGAAGAAACGTCACGAACAAGGTTGGCTAACAGAAATGACCTCTGACTTGGATGAACTCATTAAAAGAATCCGAGAAGCAAGGGAACTTGGCCAAGTGACAAGCATTGGATATCACGGGAACGTTGTCGAACTCTGGGAGCGTCTTGCTGATGAGCTCGACAAAACTGG
The DNA here is from genome assembly GCA_034696885.1 of Lepidocyrtus paradoxus. Lineage (NCBI taxonomy): Eukaryota > Metazoa > Arthropoda > Collembola > Entomobryomorpha > Entomobryidae > Lepidocyrtus > Lepidocyrtus paradoxus. The sequence continues at coordinate 11,949 of JAQGAH010000784.1, read as the reverse complement.
AGAGGTTCTTGTAGACTTGGGTTCGGATCAAACATCCTTACACAATCCATATAATGGTGGCTATTATCCAGTCCAGTTGACGTTTGAAGAGGCACAGCGAATGATGGTTGATGACCAAGAAAAATTTCGGCACCTTGTTCAGGAGAGTTTGAGGAGACAAGTTGCAGCCATTAGGAAGTTAACAGGGGAAGATGGAATCGGGACAATGAAGTTTTGGGATTATGGAAATGCCTTCTTGCTTGAAGCAAGTAGAGCAAATGCAAAAATTATGAAGTCTTGCTCCACAGCCTTCATTTATCCATCTTACGTTGAGGATATTATGGGGTGAAATGATAAGAAACTAGCCATCCACAGCTATCCAAACTTGCGACCGGATACAGTATGGAAAACTCAACATATCTGACTAAATGACATTACACACATAACCTTGACAACCATTTAAACTGAGCTTGTTCATTAAAATTACAGGAAACTACTGATGGTTGCTCTCAGTAACAGCCTGAAATCCAAGCATGAAAGGGGATTTTTTACAGGGAAATTTTTGGAATTTTAGGCTACTTGTTCTCAGATTTTGAATATTCCGAAAAAAAGCATCCTGAAAAGTGGAATGATGCCGTTTTTACATGGAAATCGTACCTCATTTACTTGTAAGACCGAGGTGGATAAGTTTTTGATATATTGCTACGGGTATAAAAAATAAAAACAATATAAAAACTGCATCATTGCACTCCTCAAAATACCCGTTTTTGGGATGTTCAAAATCTGGGAACAAATTACCTAAAATTCCCTTTTAAAAATCCCCTTTCATGCATGGAAACCCGGCCGATAATCAAGGGCGAGGACTGTATGTTATAACAGCATAAAAAGGTTTACTACAACAGGTGTAGACTTTTGATGCAATGATTAATCTGGTTGTTCTGATGAATAAGGATGGGCAAAAGTTGCGAAAAATCTTTACGAAAAGTTGCGCTAAAATTAGCGTTTTGGTAGCGCTTGTTGCAATTTTTTAAAGTTGCTATTTTTTTGATAATACAAGTCATTTCTTGGATATTGTATTAGTTGATTAACATACTGGGGACCGGTGTAACCCGCAAAATTATAAAAAATCTAGAAATTAGGCCATACTCTCACAATTTCAACATTCGCATCATTCACCTGGTGTAGGCAATTAGGTATGATCCTTTCATAAGATTGCTTTTGGTAGCTATTTCTTTCAAATTAGAACGCAATTCATAATATTTAATTCATTGAATTTTCATTAAATTGCTATTAGCTAAAATGCATAATTGAAATCTATTTACTTTAGCAGTGAACTAATTTCAAAGTTTGTGAGCGTTGAGCAACATTTGGCCGGCTTACTTCATGGAGTAATTTTTTAATTATTTGGTTTTTTGAATTATTGATCGCGAAAAATTAACAAGTATTGATAAAAAATTAAATTAAATTAACAAAAATTAAATTAAAAGGTTAGTTCCGTAAAAAATATGACAAATTCTTCCAAAATTCTTATTTTGTATACGTTTGTTGCATCTTTTCTCAAAAAGTTGTTTTTGTTGCAAAAGTTGCGAACAAAGTTGCCGTTATTTTGTATATTTTTAGCTAAGATATAGATATAAGCTTTAGATAGGCAGGGGTAGAAATCAAAATAGATTCTTGGTATCGTTTGTTGCATTTGCCCATCCTTACTGATGAAGTCATCGTGTTGGTCTACTTGTTGCATTTTGTATCAGATTTTATCATAATATATGGTAGTAATTTGCGTGTGACAAAAATACTATATATTTTTTTTTGCATTTTGGATATAAAACCCCCTAACAAAAATATCTGGCTGTTTTCATACTGAACGTTTGGTGCCAACTAATCAGTCATATTGTGCCTTACGCGTCCAGAGCTGATTTGGTGCAATATTAGTGGTAAAAGAATTGTACCGTTCTTTTAAATATTATAAATCAATATATCGTTACAACTTTTGCCTTTTGATGAAGGTATGAAAATTGTAAAAAAAAGTTACTACAAGACGTGTCGAGTTTCGGTGGAACGATTAATATGTTTACACTGATGAAGTCATCGTGTTCGTGTGTGTGCTAAATTTTGCATCAGATTTTTGCTCGTCATTTTGGAAGCCATGGGTTACAGACATTGTCTGTATATGGCTTTCATTCTTTGAAGGTCTCTGAAAGAGGCATTTAAAAAGAAGACGAGGTATGCAATCATTGCCCTTTTGAAAACCTCCGAAACGAGTTTTGACCAACTTGCGGTGAGATAGAAAGTTGCTCTGAAAGTCAAGAATACGCGCATTTTCATGAAGTGATGTGCTTCATCGAGACATTTTTGTAAACTTACTTCGTTCTGGAGATAATTAGAAAAAACCTCACTTTATGAGCCTTTATCTGAAGTTGTTTTGGGGCATTGTGAGAAGAAATGAGCGTCCTCTATCTGAAATTGCATACGTACATTAATATAATATGCCTTATTATGTTTTATCGGAGACAAGCTCTATTTTTAGTTCTTCATCCCTACCTAACAAACAAGAATACCTTAAGAATAAAAAATAAAAAATAAAAGTTTAGTGAAGCTCATCCCTTCCAAATCGGTAAGCATATAAGCTTCTAATACGTGTGTATGCTTACCTATTTGGAAGGGACGAGCTTCACTAAACTTTTACTTATATTTTTTATATCATATATAGTAGTAACTTGTACGCCACAAAAATTACCCCTTTCAAATATTTTGAGTTTTTTATATAAAAACCCATTACAAAAATATAAACCTGTTTTCATATAAAATGTTTGGTGCCAACTAATCATTAGTATTGTGTGCAACACGACCAAAGTTGAATTGGTACAACATTGCTGCTAAAAATTTGTATTGTGCATTTAAATATTAAAAATCAAGATTTTTTCTAAAAATAACATAAAATTATTGCACTTTTTGGCTTTTTCTGGTGTTGGTGTTAACCAATTGCGCTGGTTAACAAACTCGATTCGTCAAACTTTGTCAAACACTTATGTTGACAGAGAAAAAGTCCAAAACATCTCAAAACTGCATTCGCTATCGTGTTCAGAGACAGACAGACAGACAGACTGCCCAGACGATCTTAGTAACTTCCATTTCACTTAACGGTCGCATGTTAATAAGTCATCTTGATTTAACAATACTTTATGTTTATCATATAAATAATCTTTTATTTAATTTCCCATTTTCAGCGATGTGTTCTCCTTAGGCTTCGGCCCCTTCCGATGGGTAATATGTTCAAATCTTGAGGAAGATCTTGAGAAAACTGACAAAGCTGCTATGCAAGTTTTTGAGGAACTTTTAACCTCGAAAGATCTAGATGCAGATGTTAAAGACCAGTATGAAGAGAATCTCAAGTGGATTAAAGAAGCGGGTAAACACAAGCTAGTTGTGGGATCACAAGCTCGAATTCTCTACAGTGATTATGTGGGGCGTTCACGATTGGCTCAGCGTTTTAACAACCTTATCAAAAGTGGGGAGCTCCAGGGTCCAGTCGTTATCAGTAGAGATCATCATGATGTTTCTGGAGCAGACAGTCCATTCAGAGAGACCTCAAACATCCGAGATGGCTCAAAGTTTACTGCAGATATGGCCGTGCAAAATTTCATTGGGGATGGGATACGGGGTGCAACTTGGGTGGCACTTCATAATGGAGGCGGTGTTGGATGGTAATCAGTAATCAAAGTACTGATTTATTTATTACATTTCAGTTAGCACAAATTCACCAATATTTTGTTTCACCATTGCAGGGGGGAGGTAATCAACGGAGGGTTCGGTCTTTTACTCAACGGTGACAATTCCGACATTGCTGCAAACTTGCTGCTCTGGGACGTGAACAATGGGATTGCTCGGAGAGCGTGGGCTGGGAATAAAAATGCACTCAAGGCAATTCAAGCTGAGATGAAAAGATGCCCAGAACTGAAAATTACTTTGCCAAACTATTAGGATAAAAAATAATTACATTAAATGTAAAGATTACTAAATTTCTTATTTGAATATGAAAACCCATGAATGTAACTCAAAAAAGAATTTCTTTTTGCAATATAAGACAGAAAACTCACTACTTAATTTTTATCGAGAGAAAGTCCAAATCCCTCGATCGATCGTTGAAATGAACTATAACAGCTGATGTATACAAAATAAATAATTTACCTCTTGTAATGCAACACACGGCGTTTGCGTTGAGCAAAGTTTGATGGATTTTGTAGAAAATCGTCCACAAAATCGAAAAAATTCATAAAACAGCTAATTGTTAATTAAAAATGATTAGAATAGTATGCAAGGACAACATATATTTTACTTCGGTATCGTTTCACGCACGGGGTGTTTTAACAATTTTAACAAGTCATGAAATGAGTGGGAAATTTCACTCACTTTTCACTTCTGAGCTGGGGATGCCTTAGTGAAATTCCACGTGAGTTAGAAAAAGGCAGCATTTCACGTGAATATACGTGCTGGGGAGACCTCCTAAGCTGCAAACCTGGCAATAGCGCTCGTTTGCGTGGCGGGTAAATGCTTTTCGAGCTCTTCAAGAGAGCCATAAGCTTCTTTGCACCTACCCTTGCCGCAGATTTGTGGTGTCTTATCTTCATATTAAGTCCATATTTCTGGTACATCCTGAAAATCTATTTTATTAAAGTTTTTTGACGCAATTAGTGAAGTTGCAGGCGGTATTGTCTGCATTGTTTTCAGTTAGGAAAATTAGACACGTAGTGGTTTCATTTGTTCTTTCCAGATAAGCCACTTTCGCAAGCATCTACAGCATGAGGAATTTTCAGGTGGATGTCGCTGGCGGTCACAGAAACACTCGGTACAGTAAACACATATAGAGCGGTGCAGAAAGCTGCGACTTTCCGGGAATGTGACTCAATCAATAACCAAGCCTATTCATAGACCTGGGAGGACCGAAGTTCTTTTCGAATCGAAGTCCTTGCGGTCTTGGTCTCGGTTTTAGACCGGAACCGGGACTTGGACTTAACATTAGTAAATGAAAGAACCGCGACTTAGAACCGCAAAAGTTTTAACCTAAGATTCGAAGACTTGATTATTGAACAGCCATGTTTTCATAAAAGAACCGAAGACTTGATTTTTGAACCACATTGTTTTCATAAAAGAATTGAAGACTTGATTTTTGAACCGCATTTGTTTCATAAAAGAACCGAGAACCGGATTTTTGAACCATAACCTTAGTGTTCTCCCAGCTCAGCCTATTCATTAATTTTCTTTGCCATCTTGACACAGCTGGCGATTACAAAAGCGCATTTGTAGGCTTTCAGGAAATAGGAGAAATTGGAAGCTACCACAAGATGGCCACATGAAGCATGATTTATCATGAGCTGCAAGATTTGGCGGAAATCATATTTAAGTTTGCGGGATATGTACCATGAGTTCGTTAGCTTTTCTTTAATTCCTTCATTAGTACAAAATACCTTCGCATATCTAAACAACGTTTTCTGCTAAACTATGCCGACATGGAGCAAGTAGTACCGCTTGTCAAGCAAATTGACCGGGCCGAAAGATTAAAACGTTGCAAGCTTGTCTCTGAGTGGGACGTCACAACGTCACTGCTGACTTATACAAACCAATTTGTAATGCAACAGCTACGTGGATGTGGTATGATGGGTCATCTTTGTTCTTATACGGTGTCTTGCAAAAGCAATTTATCAAGTTAGATGGTTTGTTGTTTTTAAAGGTACGGATAGATTAACAAATAAATTCCAGGTAAACTTGAATGAACGCATCTTTGATGCGTTTCCATCAACGGCATCATACCCAATCCTATTCTGCTCTTTGTTTAGATTTTCTGGTTATATTTATACTTATATTATAAAATTGTTTAAATGAACATAAATTTTAAAACTATATAACAAAATATAATACCAAATTAACTATATCTAATAAGTAGGTTGTCTTCCTTGTCCTCAATTACATGTATATACTGAGTTTCAGCCAAATCTGTGATAGTGAGAAATCAGCTGTGAAATTAGCTGTAACTTTGTTTATGCAACTTTTGAAATTCTAATATATAAGTTTTATGAGATATGTAAATTGATGGTGTGCCTCCATCAATCCCCAATCCCTCATCAACATATTTTCCTTTTCTTTGTTAGAAGTGTAAATATGAAGAGCGATGTACAATGATACATCTTTTGCTGTGTAACCATTAGTCCTTTGTCACAAGCTGAAAGCGTCAATCCTGCGAAGGTTATAAATAGGACCTACGTAGGGGAGCCAAGGGCTCTGCTCTCGAAGCTCTCTCTTCCTCATTCCCAATCCAGCAGCCGCGACCGCCGCATCTCTCTAACCGTGATGGTTAGCTTTGCTACGCGAAGTAACAATCTCCCCTGAAGCGTGAGTTCTCGCTTCCTCTCCCATTGTGACTTGGGAAAGTCTGGAACGTGATGTTCCGCATATATGCTAGTATTTGGTAAAGTTAGGTAGGTACTTAAGTAGGTAAACAAATAATTAAGTAGGTAATCAAATATCAATTAACCCCTAGATTTAAGAAAGATGAATGAATAGAAATAAGTAAGAGTAATAAATATTATCTCAGTATATCTAAAGATCGGCTCAAGTGAACCCACGTTTTACTTTTACATTTCTTTTCATTTATTTATAGGAAAGGTTAGTTATATTTAATATTCATGGGAATCCTTTCCTCCCGCATAAGAATAACCTTCTTAGTTTTGTCCCCGTCCCCGATTACAAATTTATTTATTCAAATCGAAGAAACGTTTTCAGGACGAAGGACCGGTACGCACGGCACGCACGCTTTCACACAGTGAGATGAGGAATCCTATAACGCAACGTTATTGAGCTGTGTAATAACTTTCTGTTACATTTAAAATTCGAACACGGGAATGCCGGGAGGTTGTGATTGTTGTGACAATGTAGCTGCAACGTTTCATTGGAACCAAATGTTTTATTGTAGAGCCTTGTCGGACAACACTTTTTTTTTCTGTTCCGTTCCGTTGTGGTTCAACTACGGTAGCGCTTGAGTCATATCGGTACAGCAGACGTAATTTTGAATTAGTGATAGAGCAAAATAGGATCTTGAAGGTTTTGTTGCCAGAAGAGCCATGAGAAAGAAGTAACCTGAAAGTTCTCATCCCGGGGCACGGCTTGTTTTAAAATGAAGTCGTAGCACTTGGGAAAGCTTGGTTTCTGCTAAAAGAACATTTGAATCTGTTTGTATGACCCAATGCTGTCCTAGTCTGGTTTCTAGTTTTACTTTTTGCTTGCAAAGTCAGAATTCGAATCTACTGAAGATGGATACCGGGTCGGCGAACAGTCCGATTCTGAAATTGAAGATAGACGGCGAGACTTCTTACATATGGTACGCCGAGGATAGCATGGTGAGTAGCTTTCAGAGTCAGGATATGTGTCATAACGTGAAAGTTTCATCTTCAAATCAGTTAATTACAACAAAAGATATGTTAAAATTAATTTAATTTGATAGTGTAAGTACAGGAGAGAGACTGATGAAATGCACACATTTAACTACAAAGCAAACTCAATACCACTGGGAGTACAACTTTAAGAATCGCAAAACTAGAAAATAAAATAGATGCTTACCTCTATTTTCAACTGAGAAAAATTTGTATGACGGTAAAGGAATTCAAAAAAATTCTCTTTAATAGTGCTCCTATATTTGCTAAAAACGGAGTTTTTGTGCGTAAATTAGTGCAGTAGAAGACTCTTTAGTTACTTTTTATCGGGAGAAAAGCCAAAATTGGAATTTGGACATTTTGGAAGTTTTTTTTAAAATAGTGACGTCATCCTCAGTAGGATCACTTCCATGTTGGTGGCACAGTTTACTTAATACACTTTGGTTTACCCCTCAACGAAGAGCTTCATCTTGGTGTTAGGTTTCAACAGAATTATTTGAAAACATATTTTATCAACGCTTTACTCTTTCATAGAATCAATCATAGATGGTCTCCATTGTCTAAGAGGGAAAAACCCGAGCTGCTAACAAGAATATTCTTTTCTGTTGAAAATATCGCCCTATTGATGGCGCCTCGTTCATGCTTTTCCTAAAAGCATTTATTCACAAGTCTCAATTTCATCCTTCATTTTATCAACTCTTATCATTTATGTTGCAGGCATAAATGTAGTCAGGTATAATCATATCTAAACTTTTCAATACTGCTAAGCATTTGCACCTCTAATTATTGGTGCAATTTTCACACATGATTTAATTTACATCTAGATTAAAGTAAATATCCACTATAAAATTCATTCAGAATTGTTTTTACATGAATCATTCCTAAACAATCGTCGTGTTTTGAAAATATTCATTGCTACAATTAAATATATTTATTATTTATTGAATGTACCCATGAGGTATTAATACTAAAGCTTCGAATTGCACTATACCCGCAAGTCGTCTGTGACCGCAGAGACAACTCATAAGAGAAAGCAAATGACATATAGGACCATCCCAATTATACTCATAATTTGCGATGAAACTCCCAATTTCACGAGTTAAATAGCGCCGAGTTCCTCTTCCGTTTGTTGTAGTTTATTGGGCACTCCTACCCTTCTTGGGATTCTCTTTAATCTCTATATTTAAATGTACATCCGCAACGGCAGAGGGAGGATGTCGTCCCCCGCCAAATGGGCCATCCTATAAAATAAAATGCTGGAGACGGAACAACGAAGACGTAAAGGCAAACTTAAACTTTATTAAAGACATCTAGTGATCCTCTCCATTTTATATATTATCACCCTATTACCCTCCGTTCCAAACTAAATTGTAGGGCCATAAAAGAAATAATATTGCACGAAACTCGCAATCAGCTTAACTAGCTCTGTGATAGCCACGTTATTAGGACTATAACTTTGCTGAATAGCTTCCTCTTTATTCAAGTCTTTCCTCTTTGTCTCTACCCTCCTCCGTGATGATGATGGGCTAGAGAATGGCCAAAAAGGTTTGTGGTTAGTTTAACCGGAATTTCATTGTCTATTCAATGCGTCTTTTATGCTCCGTCGGTCCTGGTTTGGTCTGAGACTATTCCTTCGCTCCTCTCTGGGAATATTAAGTCATAATAAGAATTTAATGCAACTTTTCCCTTTTATTCATACGCTAGCCCACCGTAAAATGCTGATAGAAAGGGTTGCGTAAGTTATGATAGGTATATGGCTCCATGTTATTATCTTGAATCATTGTCCCTGCCTAAGTAAATTACGTTATATTGCTGCTTTTATAGAAAACAGCGGACGAGTACACAAAGCCAGTGCTCTCTCGTCCGGAACAGGAAGGGTTTTATGGAATTGAGCAAATTATATTGCGGAGTGGCAGGGACAAAGCAAACACTCGAGTCCATTTGCAATGACGATATCGGATTATATACATAGCTCCAGAGTATCGTCATCTTCCAACAACGGTCATCAACGAAAAAAACAATTCGGTTGCGCTTTTAGTCTGCTGCTGATTTTTAAAGGATTGCCTTATTTTTAGCATGTCGTAATATGCTTACCTATCCATGGTAGTTAAATACTCATCTAACGTTCAGTTACAAATCCGAAATTTGTAGATGCCATTTCGAATCCTGAAAAGAATCTGTCCTGTTTTAACCTACCGCATGCTGTCATATCTCTGAACGTAAAATAGTCCTCGCCGTTATGAAGAGGAAATGGTGTTATATTTTCCTTGTTCAAAAATTGGAAAAAGACACATAGGTGGAGTAGCTTAATGCCCAATAAGCAGAGTTAATGAGCTAATTTCGAAAGGCTCACCTCACACCTTGAAAATTACAGTTTTCACAAAGAAAAAAACAATTCCGTCAGGCGCATAAACAGCTTTTTGTCAGTTTCAAAAAGTAAGGATGTCGAGTGGACGGATATAGTGCTACTTTACAAAAAGGCAATATAGATGAGTTTTCTGCCTTGTTGTCAGTCACCTCTCAAACCAAACTTTTTTAAAAAGGCAACCCCAAATCAAATCCCCAACAACGTAATAGCAACGTCACATATAGTTACATAAGTCACTGATGGTGGCCTTCAATTCTACCTACTTAATTATAATAAGGCACACATTAAAAAAACTTTCAAATTGCTTTGGGGGCAGGCACATCTCATAGAAAAAAAATGATGGAAAAGTGTACAATGTCAGTCAATCAGTCAGTCATTCATCCGTCCAAAAACTGTATTTTGCTTATTTACGGGGGGAAAATGCCCAGCCTTCTTTTCGTTACCACTTTACCATCCTAACTTTAAAACGAACAATATCATGAGAACTTTTCTTTAAAAAATCTGTTATTTTTTTCAAGGAGTTTTTACGTTGCGTGTTGGACGGAAACAAAAAAAGGTACATTATTTTGTATTACCCAATCCAATGCTGATCTTATGTTCCTGTCAATGCGCATTGTTGCGTGTATACATGAAAAGGTTGAGTGTGGACACGATGTAAGCATTTACTCACTTAGGCTAAAACAACAACACCGAATTTTTCAATTCATTTTTTTCCTGGCCATTGTTAGCGTTTGTTGGACACGATAACAATGGGCCTCTACTTGCCTACCTAACTACACACAAATTCTCGACACTTTTTTTTCTCCCCTATCTGATCAGACATCGTCAGTCTGTGCCTTTGACTTTTTATGCAACATGCACACAGCAGCACGACAACGTACATGCTTATGCTCGTTAGCTGGGTTTTCTTTATTTTTCAATTTTCAATTCATGTTTTTCCTCATCAGAACCAGCATTTCTCCTTGTAGTACAGTTGTATCGTCTTGTAACAGGGATGAGCAGAGGGTCCAATATTTTTTTCCATTGTTGAGGAAGAAAAAAGTATGATACAAGTTTTCCAAACATGAAAAAAAGATAAAACATGGAAATGCGATGGGATTCACTGTCAATTTGTCCAATTTTTGAATCATCTTAGATTTGTCACCGTCAACCCTAAAAATGTGAAAAATTATTTTGAGATTCTTCCGAAAAGATAGTCAGACGATGCATTCACTACCTATCCATGTGTATCCTGCACTGCGAACGTGCCTTGCTCAAAAATCTGGAAAGAAATGCTGGAAACGGAATATTTTTTGTTAAAAAGCTAAAACATTTTTACCTGTTGGATAAATAGCTTCTTCCTCCTTGCATTCCATTTTCTGTGATCGACACTTCCGTAGATGGATTCCAGATAGAAATAATAATAGTCAGCAGTGCAACTGTATACCAACCAGTTTGCTTTTTTAAGGAGGAAGTCAAAGAGCAAGGATGAGGAATTACAGTAAAAATAATGAAATTTGGTTTGGAGTTCGGAGAGGAAGTTTTCCATATCATATTTCGGTTTTATGTATTCACTGCATTTTTCACTCGCTGGTATACAGGCACCCCGGTTCACTTCTTTTTGAAATTTTGATCGCGGGCGCGTTTCCTAGTGCAAAGGTATCAATTCCAATTCTCACTTGCATTATTAGAAACGTCAATCAAGCGGAAATACAAGTAACAATGGGTAGGAGTGGAACAAAATTATTGTAAAAATATACATACGTGAATGAATAACAGTATCAGATAGTTTTTTCTGTGATGTGATATGATCTTTGAGATTTTCATTAAAAAATGAGGAAAGGTTATGGTTATGCATGCACAAGAACGCCCAGAAATATGGATAAATTAAATAGTTAAGAATTTATCTCATTTGATGACGGCTGGTGGGCGGGCACGGCAAATAGCTTGTTTCTATTTTTTATGCACCTTTCATCCAGGAGGTAATAAGAGTGCAATCCACTGTAAAATAAAGAGAAGTCAGTCATATTTATCTACATAAATATTTCTAGTTTAAATTAGAACATTTTTATTTTAATGAATACACAACAAGACAGACGTCTCGTGAGCCCCATTCATTACGTAATGGGGCTCCTCGAAGATAGGTAGACTGAAGAAAACTATTAATATTTTGGCTTATAAAAGGCTGTATATCCTAAA
>JAQGAH010000783.1:0-25575 GCA_034696885.1 Lepidocyrtus paradoxus | reverse complement strand
TTTATTCATATCCCACCATCTGGACTTTTTCCCTATATAAAGGATTGATTCGGACATTAGCATACTAGATGGAAGTAGCCTGTACCCACAGCAAGTCCTTGTCCCTTCTTGTATGAATTTGTGAAACAAGTGAAAGCTGACATGATCACAATTACAAAGACATTCCATAATCAAGTCCATATCTTCTCCATCCTTTATGTACGCTCTACTGCCCTGTTCCAGCTCCCATCCAGTCTGATGCCACCACTGTTCTCAGATTCACCACAAGTTCAGTGAAATTTCCTCTTCCTTCATGAAATTCTAAAATGTGTGCAAATCTCTTGAGAAAGGAGGGTCCAGGACAGACTTCTCCAAATTAAATATGAAACACTACTAAAAATTTCTTTTTCAACATGTCTACCTAATCATATTCAGGAGAATAACTTCCCTACCATAAATGTTAGTGAAAGCACAAAAATACATGCTACATTGTTTTTTTTTGCTTTCCTTTCTGCTTCGCATTCCTATGCTTTTTTAAAGTTTATTCCGTTCTTGTTGAAACTGAATATAAATATAAAAGTGTCATGAATTGCTGATTACATTTCAAAAAAGAGCTGAAATGATGGCTGAGTGAATACATGCTGTAAGCTCCCGGTTTCAATAGCCGATTCCTGCTTCTTGTGGATTGAGATAAGAACTTTTCTCGCAGAGGAAATACACATTTCTCTATCCCTACTTGAAAACGTTCATACCACACGGGCTCATGAATGTGAACGTGCACGTTTCTGGTTTCCAGTTGTAGTTTACTGCTCCTTGCAACTCCCGTCAAGAGAGAAGAAAGAAAGCAGACGACCGTGTCTGCACAAAAGAAAAATCTGAAGTGGAGTGCTCACCAGAAAGAACATGTATTTTGCACGCGGTGGAAGGAAAAAATTCTGTAAGTTTCTCTTCAAATACTACACCCGTTCACGTATCATAAGAAGAAGCAAAGTTATGAAGATTATAAACAGGAGTGCCTCAGCCACCTTTTCTCCTATTCACCATATGAAATAGTTCAGAAAAGCTGGTGGAAATTGGTCAGATGTGTTTTCGGAATTTAATGGAGCTAGGCGTGCAAAATGAATGAGAAGGAACTAGATGAATTTATATTTTTGGAGAGGGAAAGCACACTCCATTGTTATGAACAAATTATCTTGTGTTTTATTACATTGAAAACTTTTCAGGAGGATCTAGTATCAGCAAAGCTGTTCATCTTTGGTATGTTATGGCTACGACTGAAGTCTTCCCAAAAGTCAAGTTTACTTGCTTTTCCTTAGAATATCTTCCCATTGTGCTAACAAAAGACTATTATTCGCTTTAAGTTTGTGAGGCTCCCACCAAAAAAATGAAAACGAAAGGTAAAAATTATGATAGGGAGAAACTCTGCAATTCAAAGTCCAATAATATTGCATTGTGTAGAGAGATGTAGCATAATAATATAGACATCCTCTTTTCCAATAATATAACGCTAGGGAACAGGGGGATATGGAGAAAGCAAAAGAAAACTAAACTCAAAGAGTAGCAAACAGAGTCGGGAGAAAAGTTTGAATCGGATAAAGAAAAATGTCTGATTTTCTAGAGTGAATCGGCAGAAATTGAAATACACAGGTAAACAAAACTACTAGAGAAAGCCAACAAGTTTTCCTTTCTCATCCGAGTAAATGGCTCGAAAAAGGGAAAAGTGCGGGGGATACACTTTACCAAACAAAAAATAGTTTTTTACTCTAAAAATAGGGAAACTGTACAACAGGCTACATTCATATGACTGAAGAAATGGTTTAAATACAGAAGTGCCTTTGAGCACAAAGCTGTTAACATCAAAAGGTAAAAGGTTGTAGCTCACTTGTCCCATCGACAGCGTCATATGCGTTGTGGAGACCAGCAACCGGATGAGGATTTCCTCCGTCTCCAATGACCCCCGAAATGGAAGCAGCAGCCCCCGCCGCACTAGCACCGACTGGACTATCATGATTAGTTTTAGAAACAATCCCTAATTTAGCTCCTAAAAAGAAGAAGAAGAAGAGAATAGAATTGAAAACAAATGAGTACATTTCAGTAGTTGGAGACAGAAGGGAGAAAGGTGTAAGATATAGAATGAATGGCAATCGACAATTCATGCTGTTCAAGGTCCAATTTCTAAAACAGTGAGAGAGCTGGGGTATAGTATTCAATTGGTAGTTTCTTATTTCATAGTCATGACTCATGACACTAGGCTAAAAGCTCCAGAGAAAGAGAAAGAAGCATACACAGAGTTTAGGTACCAGAGTAAGTGGGGAGCTGAAGCTAAATTGCATTAAGGAAGTTGGGACAAGTTTTCTTAGGGCAATTTTTCTTGTCTTTTATAATAAATGCTTTTATGGAGCCGGAGTAGATACAGTTGTTGTTAGGAAATGGGCTCCTACTGCCTGCCTACTATATAATAGTGCAAAGGTTAAGAGAAATACTTTGGTAGCTTGAGAGACTCCCAATTTTCTCTGTTCTTCGCCAACCCCTGTCGTAAATGAAAAGTTTAAAAGAGTGCATTGTTTGGATACTGTTCCAGTAGGTATGCCTACTCAAAAAGGTGTGACGTCGGAGGGGAAGAAACAATAGGATCGTTAAATAGGAGGAGAAAGCAGTACAAAGCGTTTTTGATTTCCGCTCATGTGTGTAAATAAGTTGGAGTGGAAGTGTAAAAGTTAGGTCAAGGATCATTTCTTTAGATGGTGTGATGTTTCCCTGAGTGAGATTATTACCAAGTTTATGTTAGCTAAGGAAAAAGTATAGTAAGGGAAAACCCATATAAAATGGAAGGCTGGGGGAGTGAGTCAAGCAGCGGCATCTTCACCAAAAACACTTTGGAAATTGCTTGCTCCTACAAGTTTTCGTTGGCCAAGTCATAATACTGAGGAAAGTTTCGGAAATAAAATAATGTGCTTAACCACATGTTCTTGGCTTCGGTTCCTACACTATTTGGATGACTACAGTCTACAATGTAGCGCGAGATCTTCTGGTTTCGGCTCAACGATACCCACTGACAATTTAATTTTCATGCAAGGAAAAAGAATCATTAAAAAATGAGTGTCGGTAAGGATGAGGCCTAAATTAAGAGTCCCTACATGTGCTCATCTGATAACTCAACGTAGCCGTTTGATACGTTCAAGAGCTCTGATGAGAGAATGGAAAGAAACTTTCCAGTTTAGTTCTCAACTCCAACCAACCCACAATTAAATATTGCTCCTTCAAAGAAAGGAAAACCAGCTAGAGCCCTTCCCAACTCTAATGACCAATTCCACTAATCATTCTCACAATTTGATTTTTTCCATTTGTCCTCCTACAAATCCCTTATCTCATGATTTTAACACTCTGCCATAAACTCACATTTACAGTGTGCAACCTCTATATCTGCATGGAAAGGTTAATTACATAATAAAAAACCGTACATTCCTTTCAGCATGCTAAGGAAAATAATAGTTATGCTTATATCCCAGCTTGAACATAACAATAACGACTTCTTTCTTCTCATTCCATTAGAGATTCAGATCTGTCAAATAAAGTAAAAAGAACATGAAACAACTTAAATGTTCTGTGTATAGCTCCTTTATACTTGTGCTCCCTTTCCTGATGCCTCCCTATTGATAAAGCCGTGCCTCTATTATCTTCCCCTCTACAACGGATACGTTGATATTACAAAAAGGAGTGGTATTAACACCAACCCAAGCCCGAATTTCCTCCGTGTGTGTAAACACGCTAAAAACATAAAAAAAACCTACATGTGTATAGGTACAATGGAATGATTTTTTTTGAATGCACAAAACACATTCGAGTATAAAGTTATTGGAAACCATTTCGCCCTTCTGTAAATAATACATATATATTGTATGTTAACATGACTCTTTCTCTAGGCGTGTACTTTCACCGTGTTCACAGAAGAAGAAAAGACGCAAAACAGCAAACTGCATTTGTGTAGTATTGCATAGCATGGTGAAAAGCGTGCCCGTTAGAATGTTGAATGTGCAATGGATTTTCCGTTTCAATACAAAAGTAAAATTGGTCACTGTTACATTATTCATGTCAGGTTACCTAACGGCAAGCACATTACCGCTACATCTTTCACAGCGAAAAGGGGAGGGAAATCAGTGGTTATCAGCAGCAGCTGAAGAAAATTGCACAGATGCTTTTTTAACTCTTGCATACTCTCGATCTCCTTTTTATATCTTGAACCAAGTTAGCAACCAGATAAATTTTCGAATCAGTAGACAATATGACTTCTGTGAAGACATTTGCTAGTACGTACAATCTTCATTTGCTAATTTGCTTTTCCTATGCTGGGCCTAGAAATAGGGATGGTTATAGGTTTCCTCCATGCAAGCTTCACCTGTGTCGTCCGTTTTTTGACTCCAAGCCAGTATATATACGCAAACAACATAACTCTAAAGAAATGCTCATCAAGCGCATCTCCTTTCTGAGGAAAAGCGTAACGGTGCTTAAGCGCTATCAATGGATATTTCTTGCATACGTTTAATTTGTCATTAGTGCTGGAGTCACTGGGTCGATATGTCTTCATCGTCATTACCTTTATTTCCTTAACTATCATTATATCTTCCAAACTGTATTCCAAAGCATATGAAACGATACACATCTTTTCAGAACGTTTCCCACCTTTAACGAGCATCTCCCCTTGGTTGTCTACTTTGGAACTAGAAAAACTTTCTCCTCCTTAAAGCCCACTATTCCTCAATCATGTCTGCCAGTTAGTTAGTCCGCGTCCACATTCCAAATAGCCTTATTTGTGCTTCATCATCATCCATCTCCTCACTTCCGCTTCAAACGCATCCTCTCTCCCTATCCTCCATTACAGGGTTTACTGGAGGGAATTGACTTGTACCGGGAAAAAAATTGATGCTACACCATATCACTCTTACACAATGATCTGTCAGTGAGCGTAGCCCGGATTATAGAAGAAAATGAATGCAAACATGTAAAAGATGTGGAGCTATCATCTTCTGGCTTCAATTCAGCAATAGACTACGTGAGCTGAGAAGTACCGTGCATTAAGCACGTTTAGAAAACTGGCCTGATACATATTACCCAATATCCTTCCCTTCTATATACATATTTATTTCTCGGGGAAAGACGAAACCTGGAATAAGTCGAGCAACAAGATCTGATGGTAATTTATGCCTGGAATACAGATGCACTAAGCGAAACTCACGTATTATCTGGGAGAATATAGAGCCCTAAAAAATCAGATCAGGCCTTTCTCATCCATCACAACAGTGAAAGTGTGGTAATAGCGATGCTACATCCCTTCCCTCCGCCACTCGTAAAGGCTCCCCATGTATTATACAATGCAGAAGGGAAACTGTCTAACAATCTTTTTCTTCTTCTCTTGCTGAAAAAAAATCATGAAGAATCTCTTCCCCTCCCGTGGAGAAAGCTCCCTGTCTCCAAAGGGTAAAGGCAAATGCTCTCTGCAGCCAATGCTCAGAGAAAAATAAGGGACAAGATGAGCCATAAATATTACATATTGTGTGCCTCATCACACTTTAGAAAATAAAAAAAAAGTATATGGGACCTTGTTTAGCAGCTAGATGGTTGCAATATTTACAAAAAAAGTGAAATGGGAATGATAAAGATGAGAGTTGAACTTTTTCTTTCCCTTTCCCGTAACTCGTAATATATTCACCTTGAAAGAATGGGAAAAAAGGAATGGGAAAAAGCGCTTTTTTGAGTGTTTACCAACTGATAGCTTTCTCTGTTTGTATAGCGGTGGTGTATGAAGAATGAAAGGGGAAGGCATTAGGGAAAACTCTGGGAAACACGAATGGAGGCGGGGTAGGGAGAGTAAGCAAAAATCAATCCTATTTTGCTTTCCCCGTTTCTAGTATCTGATTATTTTAATCTAGATCTTACTTTCGGATGTCTGACTAAAGGTACCTATCTCCTCGTATTAGTTTTGTTCGGCACGCATTTAACTATATTTATTAGAGGAGTTTTGTTTGCTTCTTTATTGAGAAGGGGAAAAAATCACCTTTCAGCTTTCTCTGAAAGTCAGTCCCTTGAAGATTTCAAAGAGAGATTTCCTTTCTCCTCTCCATTACCTCGAGTGAATATCATTCCTGAAGTGATTACATTTGGAACATGAGCATACCTATATGGGAAATCACACATCGTTCACTCCACATATATCAAAATGGGGGACTGCCTTGAAAGCTAATGTTTTATTTCCCATTAAGCTAAAATACATTAGTGCATACATCACAAAACTGTTTAGTCTGATTGAACTCTTGATTTTTTTCCCTCCCACGGCTTAGAGCCAACCTTATCATACTCTTGGAAGAAAAATTGGATAGACTGTGCCTTAGTCACTTTCTATATTGAACTCTCTGAGAGTGTCACAAATAAAACAAGTAGGGACAGCGTGGGTAAAAAAAGCTTTGAGAAAAAGTATTACAATTTATTGTATCCTCACTGAGATTTCTTTTTTTCTCTCTCCTTCACAAATATTGGCATCGGCACGGCCCTGCACAGGTAGGTATACTTACTAGTTTTAGGCATTACTATTATGGTCTTGTACCAAATAAAAAATAACGATATCTACACTTCCCCTCATTCCCGTCACCAGTTCGCCAGAGGAGGTCTTTATCTTTTTCTCTGTCTTTCTTGGCATTTGAAGCTGTAAAAAGCACGCAGTGCAATCCTGAGCCAACGCCGTAAGTAAACTATATGGGATTGGGGTGACAAAGCAAAATTTCCCCCATTAAATATCACACCTGCATGAGTACCTCAACGAGGCTAACCCTTAGAATCAGAATACGTTTCATACAGTCAAATCTTTATTTATTTTTCCACTTTCCCTCTGTGAAAAAAAAAGTAACAGAACTCCGAAACGACCCTAGATACTTCTTACCTCTTGCCAAAGGAGAGAGGAGAAGAAGAAAAAAAAACTTTAATATCCATCCAAAAAACGCTGTTACGAGAATTATGATTGGAATGATAGTCATATCACGCTCTCCTATCATTACTACTATCATCGTTATAAAATACCTGACAATGTACTACCCTTCGCCTTACATATTGAGCTAAGATGCCTCTTTTAATACTCCCGATGATGATTACGACTTTTTATGAACTCATATAGGATGGGAAATTATATAAGGAGAAAGTGAACCAGACAGTTATAGGACGCGGGAAAAGCGGGGAGACTTAATCCTCCTGGATATGATAGTAAAAAAAATACGTCAACTAGGAAGAAATATGGTGTGGGAAAGGATGAAAAAAGAGGGGAAGCGCTCATCCAGGCATTTATTAGTAGTTGTAATACGAAATGTTTTCGTACGAAACTTATTTTTCTCCCTCTTTACACAACTATATCAGTCCTAGAACAAATAGTTACGTTAGTAAAAAAAAGTATAAAAGATCGCCTTTAGAAAATTATTGATCGAGTTGATCCATACACAAGGATTTCATATAGTGGAGTGAGGGAAAACACACCTTTTTCATATTACTTTTACTTTCCGAGCTTGTATCCTCCTTGCTCGCTTTTTCTCTTCATGTGCACCACCACCATTCTTAAAACTGCTGATGGTGATGTCCCTTGATATTAGTGAAAAATAGAAAAAAGGCAAGTTGCGACTATTACTCCTCTTGCTAGACTTCGACTAGTGTTCAGCCTCTACTTAGTTATTCGTTTTGTTGAGAAAGGAGGGAAATAGTAGCCTCTTGGCTAAAGATGGGATGTGATGTAAAGAGGGAAATGAAAGGGAGAAAAGGGAGCTTCATTTTTCTTCAATATATTACGATTACCTTTGCGACTTTCGTTTTTTTTTCTTGTTAGTCTTCTTTTTTTCTATAAGAAGCAATACCTTCTGAGCTGGAGCTCTCACTCACCGCTTCAACTTTTTCCCCGTGCATTTTTGTTCGCCTCGCATGTTGGAAAATGTGTCCTCCCACCTTTTCCAGAACGAACCAAACCTATTTTAACGATAACCGAAAGCGGTGGAGCATGCAATCCTTGTATTTCTCAAGAGGAGAGGGAGAAAGCGACAGGAGAAAAAAAAATGTTCGGGAGAGCCTTCTCCAGCTTAACAAAATCAAAGCATCTTCACATTACATTCCTTATTTTATGAGTATAGCCGAGCAACAAATATCTTCAGGTTATCACTACGATTTCAAGGAGTTTCTTCCATCTAATATGGAAGGTTCCTCGGAGCTGAAGCCAAGCTCTGGAGTGGGGACGAAGATGTGATGAAAATAGGCGCGTATAAAAATCCCTCTCCCCTACACCTCTTATTCATACTTACACAGTCAAACTGTTAAAGCTACACTTGAAAGTGAATGAAAAACTACTCTTGTTTACTTAACTAAGGATCAATAGCCATCGGAGTAACGAATGAAGGAAAAAAATTAGTTTTACAAGAGCTTTTCCCGGTATATGAGAAGTGGTAATAATTCTTTGAGGGCTTACACCTACTTAAAAGCTCGCTGTCCAATTTTTTCCTGCACACTCGTGAAGTTTTTTTTTAAAAATGTGCATTTTTATATTGTCAGATTTAATCATGCTTGAGAACAAAGAAAAGTACTTTGTGTATTCAAGTATTTCATTAATAATAACAATCTGTACCTAAAAGTGCGCATTATTTTATACATATCTATAAAATATATGGCTTGAGTATGAAGATTTTACACTTATGTCCCGATTGCTCCCAACATTTCGGTTAAACGGGGGAAAATTGAGAACAAATAACTTCACGTGATGAAAATAAAATCCTTTGGAAAAGATTTATCGCTTGTCCCTAGCTCACGGTGTTGTTCTCAAGACTCCAAATTTCCAGACCATTTTTTACAGTATTTTTGTCAACGTATTTGTGAGGACACCAGAACACTGTCAGTGTTCCGCAGGGGTGTATGTAGCCGATGCGCTGCATTGCACACCTTTTGAATCTAACGACATATTGGATTGCACCTTCAACTCTTTTCATAGGAAATGGCTTCGTCGTTGATCCGCAACGGCTATTTTTTACGGTTGGAAATCCAATATATTGAAATTGAACTAGACGACTGATCCTCATGCCTTATAGCGCTTTCGCCACGCGACGAAATCATTGCCTTTCTCTTTGGTGAAATCTGCTCGGTGAATGTACACACACTTATTGCATGGCGACATGTCCAAATCCAAAACCAAACATTCGCCCACGCTCCAAATCTCTTCACATTACATATGCCATGTCGAGAGTGGCCTTTAGCAATAGTGGTGGTAAAAGCGTATTGGCATTTTCCCCCTTTTATACCTATGCGTTTCGTGGAAGGGATATGGCTTAGTCGAGGGATTTTTCAAGCATTGACATAAACGAAATTGAAAATTACTAATCTCCATTTTCACTCTGTATGTTTATCATTCTGGGAAAATCCTTCCGTATAAATTACGAAAATAAATGATAAATCTTGTCAGTTAATATTTATATAACTTCATACTTCACATAAAATCCTAAATCATGACTTCAGCCTTTCCTCTGAACTTTCCATGGCATAGTTGAATAAGCTGAGCTCGACATGCTCTATAGCTACCATATTCAATACAAAACGTATAGCATCTACTTTTATAAGTCTATGATGTGAATAGGAAGGACTGTGAAAGAAAAAATTGAGAGGAAATTGTTAAGTGCTCGCTGGAAGGCTTAAATCTGAATGCGAGCATTCACACCTACTCAGAGAATGAAAAAAACTGAAAATTTCAAACATATACAGAATACATCCCGTATCCCTATGTCACAACGCGTTTGTGCCTGCAGGAGAGAAAGGACTTGCCTGAAATCTTACTTAATCAAATCGGCAGATTTACTCATGTGAGAAAATATGAATATCAATATGGATTTCTAACCCTTCTGCTTTCACTCTTTCCCCGCATGATATTTCAGATGTTTTAATTGAAAATATATGTAGGCATGTGTTTTCTACAAACATGCAGCATCATCAACATATTACAGAGAATTTCATTGGTAAATATGCAATCTGCAATGTACACAATATTAACGATATACCGACTTTGGTAAACGAAGCCTTTTCCCCTGTTGCTGGATGTCATTTTCGGGGACATGAGAAATGAATTGTGTGAAGGAATAAACTACTGTCTATAAGCCTTCAGAAATGTGCATTATCATTATTAGCACTCAACCTACTCATCAAGGATACCATTACTGTCGAGGGACTTGACTACATAATAGCAATACTATAACTACCTTTCCTATACTAATATTATGGTTGCGTCGGAATGCCAGCGTTTTCCAGCCAGCATAACCGCAATGATGTGCCATGTTCCCACAATAAATATGCTAACAGCAGTTGCCTGTTTTTGATGAAATGAAATTTTCGTATGAGTATTCAACCGTAAAAGTGTCGCTATATAACTATATATGCTACTATATGGACATACACCTAGAAAGCCATAAAAGTGGGGGCGGTTGGATGTTGCCGATACAGGAAAAATGATTTTTAATGCGAGTAAAATCAAAGTCTTGTTCATTCACTTAAATAATGTAGCGGTTGACATTTGATATTCATATATATAAACACGCTTATTTGACTCTGCTTCTTGGCTATAGACACCCTGGCAAAAGAACCTCAGGAAGAAGGAAATCACGTAGAGTGAAAGAAGGCATCAATCCCAACTTTCACTTTTTGGCTCAAACTTCGCAACGGTTATTATAAAGGCAAATATTTCCCGAAAGAATCAGCCGGAAACGGAAATCCTAATATATCTTTTTTTTCTTTAGAAAACTTTCTCCTCCGCTGCATACACAATTGCAAGGATTTATTACGTACAAACAATAGAGTCTAAGGTCGCGTGAAGATTTCCAGTTTGGGATACGGAAGAAATTCATCTAGACTGAAGCTCTCAGACTATAAATAAATAATTTCAAGTAAAGTTCCCTAATAAAAAACTACCTAATAGTAAGACAAAGGAAGAATACGGAATAGTGAATTAGTCATTAATACGAGTTTTATGAGGGACGACTTTCTCCTTCCCCTTGACTCTGGTTAGGCGTTAGGAACGTGAAGAAAAAACTTTATTCTTTTTACCTGCTTAATATATTGATATTGCAACTGTCTCCTTTTACTTTATTGGCTCATTTACAGTAGTAAACCTCAAACTAACATGGTATGTCTCCATATATTAACATTAAAACCCTAAAGAAATTCCTTCTATTAAGTAAGGATCCAAAAAGTCAAACCTTCCCTACTCAACCAACACATATCTAAAGCTCGAACAGAGAAACCCATTGCATTCCATGGCATTTCTCTTGTTAGCTTTATGAGCTTTCACATACTTAAGGAGCGAGCCAAGAGCTTTAATGGCACCCAATAAACTTGCCAAAATATATTTATGGAAGAATTCCGGTCACTCCGTACACACACTTATAGCCCATCTAGTTTTGGCTTTCGCTATGCTACTCATTTCCATTCTGAATTGTCATTTAGTTCGGCTACAAAAATATAAAAATGAGTGTACATGCAATAGAGAAAATGCACATAGTTAGTATATACTTAATACTTAAATAAAATGTGTTTAGGCATATTATGGAAAGTATTAATATCTTTCTCGCAAAGTAAACATATATGCCTATATCTTTGGAATGTAGGTGGCACCCAAAATTTATGTATAATTCCGCTTCTCTCGACTTTCTCGGAACACACGAAAGGAGGATTTTCCCCCCAAGCTGAAACAACTATGGCTTGGTGTGAGTCAGGACACCCTCATCAGTTTATGACCCCACCAAATAGAATTTTTGTACTTTCTGATATAATGCGCCAATACAATGGAGGAAACGTATTTTTAAAAAAAAAATGTAGGCTTCCACTTACCAATAGACTTCTGCTGCTCCTCTAAACTGAGTAGTTTATGTTGCCAGTACACCATTAGAACGATAATGGCCATTACAGCCAAAAGGACCAGGTTGGACGCCCATTTTGACCACATCACAGTCCGCATCCCTCCTGCTGGAAAACTGCCTTTTCACGTTTTCTCTGGATATGTTTTTATTAGTTTTGACCTAAACAGGGGAGGAAAGAGAGAGAGAAAAAAATGGTGAAATCATAAAAACATAAACCAAGTTTAAAGAAAGACTTACACAGTCTCCCAAACTAGTATGCCACACTCGCAAAACTACACATGTATCATTGAGTTTCATTACGCTCAATACGGAAGGCACACCACTGGTGGTCTTTCATGGGAGGAATTGCAAGCAGATGAAAGAGGCTCAAATAACAATTTATAGCAATTTTCAAAGCGGAGCACTAAACGACCCTGTTAAACTGACGGAATCCCAACAAGAAATATCAATTTCCACGATATTATAAAACAGCTAGACAAGTCAGGGGAGTTGGATATGAAATGCCATCGTCATATCATCTCTCCAACAACGCAATACCCACGACTCCCAATGCTCTCACTTAATGAAAGTTGAAAGAGGGAACATTTCCTTCATAGTAATGTCAATGTCGTTCCTAGAAGGGAATTACTGTTGAGAAACAAGAACAACGGGAAATGAGCACAGTTATTTGCTATATGGGAAAATAAGTTGAGGAATAAAGAGCAATAGCCTTGTATGAACGAAACGAGAGGCGCACATTTTGCCGTTAACTGTTTATGCAACATCATGATCATCATCACATGAGAGGGAAAGTGTTCTTGCACTTTCCTTTTCCTTGTGTGCTCCAGCCCCGTTTGGAACTGTCACCACCACGAGTGGGTTGTTAATATAACAAAGTGTATTACCACTTCGGGACCAATTTCTCGAGGGTGAACCAACGAAATGACGATGTTCGTAGTGAGGAGCCTAGTCCACTGCTCTTTTCTCTTCCTTGGAGAGGCTGACATGCAAGGACTTTGCCTTGCCATGACATTATTCCTACACTCTACATGAGATCTCAGATGCGAGGGACAAGTTTTCTGCGATGTGTCGCTCCAACTCAAGTAACTATAAAGACAGGGACGTTTTCAATTTCACCTTCTCTTTTCAATCTTCTCCACTCACTTTCAAACGATTTAAATGCCTATTCCGCTACTTACTCTGGCTTTCTTATCTCATTTTGACGTCTTCACTCTCTGCTCACATGGTAAACTATAAAGTTGTTGTACAGGTATAAGGGTTTGCTTCCAGCTGGGTAGTATCATGTACTATGTCTCTGTGTGACTCTTTATCTATTTCCACCTCCCCCTCCCATCTCCCCATCTCTTTGTTCTTTTTGCTGTCTTGCCGGCAATCTTTGACGAGGATCTTCAGAGGGAAGCTTGACTTTCCAACAACTTGGGGTTGGATGCAATTTTTCCCCTGCCTATTACCAACTTCCAAAACTTTCTCTCACAGTCAGTGATCACTGTGATGAGTGACGAGTAGAGTAAACTTGGTAAGGACGTGCATGGAAGCGCTACGACTGACGGATTTTTTTTTGTGTGTGCATCTTATCATCTTTATTTCCGTCTGTCTCCTTTTGTACCCTTTTTCTCTCCAGTTTCACTTTACTCTCTCGGCCAGTGCCTGTGAAAGCACTACGTTACTGCGCACTTACTAGACCCTATAATTTGAGTATCATCATCAGAAAGTTAGTAATCGTAATATTTAATAGTCATAGCGTTTTCCACCTCTACGAAGACTGAGAAGAGGCGAGGACAGGGGAACAGCTTCTTTCTTTCGTCAGGAGAAAGTTGGAGAGCAGATGAGGCTGCATTGATCGTTTCTCGACGTCTTTGTCGTTCCATGCGTATATATGCTTATATCAGGCTCAATTCCTTTTTTTTTTCTTTTGTGCCTCCCAGCATTGAGTTGGCGAAATTGTATATAAAAGGATCTACAGATAAAGGAGATGAGCTGGCTCCATTTCTCCGCTTGTATACTTCAGCAGAATGTATAAGGCTTCTTAAGGATGCGAATGGCATTATGTTGGGAAAATTAAGATTAAAAAGGGAATTGAGAGCGAAATACCGGGATGGTAGTTGGCAGGAAACAACCAAGTATGGAGGGTATTCACCAAGTCAGCATATATACTAGCACCTCACCCCTCTCCCCATCACTACTTTTCTCCGACAGCCAGTCAACCATTTTTTTCAAAGAAGATGTTCAAGAAAGTGAATTTTCCCATAGAAAAGAATCCTCGTCCACGCTTATTATTATCGCATCGCAGAAGACGTGAATATTAGAAAGGAACTTGTCTGACGTATTTTTTTTCTGTGTGAATAAATGCATGAAGTAAAACCATGTATAATGAATATATACTTGGTTGGGTAAGAAAAAGGAAATTTTTTATGCATGTCTGTTTTTTAGAGCTAAATAAAAGTGAATAAGGAAGAAAAAAAGTGGAAGAAAAAGTAGGAGCAAAATGCAAAGAATGAGAACAGAAGATGCATATGCAAAGGGGAAAACGATGTGGAAGGAGGGAAGGGGAAAGAATGAAAATAAAATAGGAAGCAAGGAACGAAATAGTGATAGTAAATAGGGCTTCACTCACTTCAAAAGTAAGTCAATCCTGGAGGAACATCTTTTCTACGAGCCTCCAACACGAGAAGAGATGGGATGAGATGAACCACAGGATATTATCTCTTTTCTCTCTCTCGCTTCGAGTCTCAGCCCAGATGAAGTTAGATATAAACTCAATGATGAGGAGGCAAAGTGGCAAGATGACAGCTTATACTTTTGGGAAAAACCCGTACACATTTACTCATGCATAGGCATTATCCTTGAAATGAGCTAAAGTCTATATGACAGGACAGCTGGAGTGAAAGAAACTATCCAAAACGATGCGACAGAAGAATGGACGGTTGGAGTCATATTTTATATCTGTTTTACAAAGTACTTTCTTCCTTTTCATATTTGTAGGGTGGGGGCTGTATAAAGTGACTGAGGAAAAGGCTTTAGATAATAACAACATAACGTAATCATCATCCTCCTCTTTTCCGTCCTGATAGGATCCCCCATCCTGTTGCCTGAATTACTTGTTGTAAGATGATTTTCAATGATGAAGAGCTACGTTTATAATCAGTGGGAGCCTTCAGTAGCTTGTCTTCAGACTCATCAACTGCATCACATCTAACAGCTTTCTCTTTTGCTCCCAGTTATCCCTCCCAGCTATGAGCTCAGTCATGTTGGGAGGAAAGAGGAAAAGCCATGATGAAAATGATGATCATCATCAGGAGTCGGGAGATATAAGCAGGTAAACTAGCTGTGAATTCCCTACCCTCCATGAACCGTATCTGCTCTTATATTTATTATTTGATGATCTAATATATCAACACTATTATATTCAACTATATAGCTTACAGCTTTCCCATAAATAATATTTGGATATAGTGCTGTACATTGCTTATAGAATGGGGTGTCTTTTAGATGAAACTTTTCTAGAAAGTGTCATTTCACCAACGTGGAAGTGGTCACAAGCCGTCATTTTCAAACGACAGTTGAGTCCGTCACATTTCCTGGGGAGCAAAATGGGATTACTTCATTTTCGCTGGCAGGTTATAAGGATTTGTTTTGTCAAGAAGGGAACATTCCCAACTGGTATTATCGAAAGGAAGAGACAGAATTCCGTAGGCGATTACACATTAATAACGCTGGTTGCGCCATTGTTGCTTCATAGGCATCACAAAATCCACTTATAATCCCATTTCGATCCTATCCAAATACTGATGAGTATAAACGATATATTTTGTATTTGCTCCATATGAATATTTAATTACAAAAGTAATTTAAAAGCAATGAAATATTAATTTCCGCCAAGTTTTGTGAAATCAATAAGCTACATAAATATAAATAAGAAGCTTTGCTAATGGAGTTGAAGAAAGTGAGTAGGAACGAGTTTTGACTTTTCTCAAAGTCAAGATTGTCAAGCAGAAATATGAATTGTAGGAATAAGCTAAAATAGTAAATCCAACTTTCCCTTTCTTTCCTCAATTTTATACTTTCCCTTTCCTCCAACCAAAACTTCACTGTGACTCCGTTTCTTTGACTTGGAATTGCATTTTATATTAGGAAAGCTGTCGGTTTGGGCCTGTGTTGTTCCGTGTCTTGGTTCCTTCACGCTTTCAGACCTTGTTACACTTCCAAAGTTCTAAAATAACACATATTCAGCTGTCTCCCATACACATAGACAGTTTTCTTTCGTGCCAAGGAACCTGTCTCAACTCCATAGCCTCTATATATCCTTTCTCTTTCATTCAATGAGTGAGTGCGAGTAAGTAAGTGAACACTTTCCCTTTCCTTCAGCTCTATCCTTTTTAACTTGTACAGTCGGACAAGTTTTGTAGGTATCTTTCGTCTCTGCCAAAAACCGGTCCAACCTCGAAATCAGTACTACACAGGATACCCCTTTTTTCTCGATGGAATCAACTATGGCCTTATATCAGCTTTGGCGATAGCATTTGGAATGTCTGGAGTAAAGTGTATCGTGCGTGTGCCCTGCCATATATATTTCCCTTCAACTCTATCCGATTCCCAGCCGCAACAAATATTTCTTCTTGCAAGCTTTAATAGGTTTTCTTGTTCCTGTTTTCCCTCACACTCTGCTAACCTGAGTCTGTGACTATGTTACAAATAACAGCGTTTGCTTACTGTTGCTCTGCTACCTCGACTCTCCTTTCAGTTGATGATAGACTACTTTGACTTTCTTTCTTCCTTCCACTTGCTCTCCTCCATTCATTCACTTGTACTTTCTCCCTCAACATAATGGCAACTGGAAAATCGTCATCGTCCTGGTAGAAACCGTGAAATGGAAGTACCTAAGCATTTCGTGGTGATTCCCGGATGCCCACTAGTTCTAAAAGGGAGCGATTCTGGGAAAGGTGAGCCCGTTTCTGGTGGTAATAGCGAGTAGTTCAGGTCTTGCTGGTGGAGCTGATGTAATCGCAGGAATGTGTTCGTTTAGCCTATTACAGGAGGCCTAACTGGCTCACTAGTGTGTATAAATCCTAGAAATTATCTAACTCTTTTCTTTTCACCGGAAGCCGAATGAATGAGATACAACAACAGTACACACCAGCAGCCCAACACGTACAAGAAAGGAATCTACACAGCCCGTCCCTGAGTCCAGCGTGTGTTTGGTGACCCTTTACCTGTTCCACCGCACTTTGGTTCAAAACGTTCAATAGAGGAAATGGATGGAGGGAGGAAAGGAATGACTGACTCCAACAAAGCCCTCCAATGTAAGACAGATCAGTCCAAACTCCTAGTCATTCCTATTCATTCCTTCTAAACCACTCTCATTTCTCCCCTCAGAGTATCGTTTAATGTTGTATAGAGATAGAGGAATAAACATCAATGGCGATGATGGAGCCGTTGGTTGGCCATGGGAAAGAATTTTAGATTGGGATTTCGTTTCTCGTTTCAATCCAGAAGGCTTTCTCCTACGTCTCAATGAGTGAATCAGCCAAGTACTCAGGAAAATGTAGTTTGCGGACATTCAGTTTCTTATATGGGAAGAATTCTAAATGGTTACACATATAGCTTGGGAGAAGGATAAACTCACCAGTTGGAAAATTCCCTCTGTTTGTCTCTTTCACATGGAATAATATGGGGATGGATTCTTTAGGCCGGAAAAGATTGGATATTTTTTATCCTCCTTAGTATGCACAAGTAATAGTAATAAAGTAAAGGGAGAATTTATTCCGTATGTAGATAGATTGGCAGGAGGATTTTCCTTTTGATGTATTTCTATAAAAATGAGAGCTGGTGATACAGCACAGAGGGTGGAGAGGGTTCATGAATAAATGAGTGAACTCCCTTCATGCCCTATCCTTTGAAGCTGGTTTATCTTCCACCTTAAAAATCCTATCTACATATTCATTCCAGGATTCACTCACTGGAAATGAATTTCTTTATCTCTTTGTGGTTCGAAAGGAAATAGAACTTGTCAGCAAAATACCCAAAAAGCAATCTCGGAGAGAACACAGCTTCCTCTCCCTGTAGTCAATTTTCCTTATTGCATGTTAACTTTAAGCTATGACCAATTACATCCCGATATTCACTATTTGAATGCAACAAATTTGTATTAAGAATTTGTCTTTGACGACGGGGAAATCCTATTTTCCCATCCCATCCTATTCACCCTAATCTATCAAGGATAAATTTCATTAGATGGAGGGGCACAGCAACTCAAGTGTTCATGCACGAGTCTACGCAACAATTGCGAAACACATACCGTCCATATTTTACAGAGCCATTCATTATGCAGGACATAAATATGATTATAGTTAAACCAAAAAAAAAATATCGCAAAAAAATTTCCAAAACCCCCCATTCCATAATGCTTATGACTGCGATAAAGAAGAAAAACAGAAATAGGGACACATGCACCATACAAAAGCAGCTTTCTCCACTCTCACATACCTACAGGAACGATAAAGCACGCAGACAAGTACCTACCAGGAGCACGTCCCGACATATCAGACGCTCCGCGAGTGAATAATAACCAGTAAAAAATAACGACAGAAGCAGCAGCCAACAACAGAGGACACAAAAGGGAGCCCACTGAACAAAAAAAAATATATAACTCCATGGACAAGAGGAGAAACTACTTTAAATAAAAAGCAATGTACATATAAGGATGAGTCCAGCAAGACAACCGGAGAGATGGAGAAAATATAGCGGATAAAAAAACTCAAGGAAAAAAAACCTTTGCACACACGAGGATGATATTCCCTGCAATACACAACTTCCTTTCTCTATAAGTACGGTCGTTTCATGAAGAAAGAGAGAGGGAGAGAAAAGGGGAAAACGAGAGGGAAAAAATTACTCCTTGTTTCGCTTGTCTGTTAATGCCCTATTCCTCTCGCTCTCGTACTTTTTAAAAGAGTAATGAATGACACTAGAGAGAGAGGAGCCCTTTCGCCTTGAACTTTTCTCCTTTTTTTTATTCCCACTTTCCCCTCATACTCAACTGAGCACTTGTGCAAAACTCGGCCAAATACAAAATACATGGGCTACTATATTTACTCTCTAAAGCACCTTTATATCTACTCCCTTTCCCTCTCGCGAGCAGCCAAGCCTTAAAGGGATAGTCCAACTGTATTGCCATGAGATTCCGTTGTATGAGAGCGAGGCTAACATGATGATCCTCCCTTCTCATTCACTTCCCGAGACCAAGATACACATAAACTAAAGCACATACCTTACATAAATAAATAGTTAAACTGGTACACACTCTCACTGCACTAGCAGAACTTACTTTTTTTGTGTAAATGTCCCTCTTTTTTTCCCGAATCCCTTTTCTCACAAGACTTTGGAACGTGAGCAAGTGATAAGCCATATATTATGTTGGGAACAACAGCCAACTACAATTCATACTGGAACCGAAATCCATGCTGTGGAGCGAGCACACACCGTGAGCCTTGCTCTTGCTTTTATTTGGGTGAGTGAACTAACCGATCCAATGAAACAAACAACAATGTTATTATATATTCATGTTAGGACGCAGTGGCTATATAAGGTATAAGGGATTGGGGATGATGAGAGAAAACTACAGTTTCGGATCCATTTATATGCATATCTCTCTATCCATATATGGGACTGACTGAGTAATGATATAACGATGATGATGATACACCACTGCCATTACTTTCTCCTTTTGTTTATTTTCCCTCCTCATCGTTCCTTCTCAGTAAAAGTCCTGCTGCTGATGTTTCCCATAGCATAACATGATGCCAAGATTCCCCACTGTTACTGCTTTCATACATTTTACCGGTATTATTACAGGCCATGATGGCCAAGCTCGCAATCATGGGTGAAAGCAGAGAGAAAGCTAAGCCCGGTAGTAATAAGCAGGCTATGAGCTCTTCCATATAAACTGTATAATAAATATAAAAAAATGTGCCAGTGCCAGACAGGATGGCATCAGTATCGAAACGTACACAGAAATACTATTCTCTACCTAAAAAAAACTCACAAAAGGGAAGCCAAAAGGAGGACGAAAATATTTCAGGAGAAATCAGAGGAAGGACTATCATCATCATCATCATTATCACTACCACTGCATAGGA
This sequence comes from Lepidocyrtus paradoxus, assembly GCA_034696885.1. NCBI lineage: Eukaryota > Metazoa > Arthropoda > Collembola > Entomobryomorpha > Entomobryidae > Lepidocyrtus > Lepidocyrtus paradoxus. The sequence continues at coordinate 5,552 of JAQGAH010000783.1, read as the reverse complement.
AGGAAAGAGATAGGTGGGCTTGATAAGGCAATGGGCAGAAAAAACGGTTTGGAAATGTCCGTGACAAGGACAGTAAAGTACGGAGGGAAATGCATGTCCCGATGAGTGTCTTGTCGACAAGGAATTAACTGGCGAAACCAAATTCATTGCTATTTTAATATCCACGCAAATTGTTTAGGTTCAAATAAACAATAGGAAAATTGATGTCTGGAATGGGAGTTTGCATAGCGGAAAAAAACTTTCTCCGTTTTCTAGAGAGCTTTCAGTATGCTTGTTAGCTCTCAACAAATTTTCATGTGCTTGGGCGAAAACTGCTTACTAAAACAAACACGAAGTAGGCTAACAATCCCATTGTCATAGTATATCCATTGGAAAGTGCATATTTGCAGTGGAACCTATTCTCCTGTGAGTCTACCTTGTTCAACCCAACAATTTTCTCCTACAACGCACCCCACCACACAGTTTAAAATATGCAGAGTACAGCGAGTTGCAGAAACAACGGTTGTCGTTGTAGCGGAATAATATATTGCGAAAAAAAGGAGAAAAATGGGCTTTTCCAGGATTTAGTTGCTTTTTCTCAAATAAATGAAAATAAAGTAGGGCTCGGCCAGTCATCATAACCATCATATTTATGTCTTGAACTAATATGCCAAAATGGAAAACTTCACTTTGTGAGTACTTATGTGTGCATAAAGAAGGTCTCATGGCTATTACAAGTGTGTCAGTGTGGCTCAAAAGAAAGTACAGAAAAATAAAGCATGATTGTGCATAAAACAAGCAATGTATGTTCCTAGCTCTAACTCCTCGTAATAATACGAGCAGGACTGGTTTAAACTATAGGGCTACACATACATGCCTTGCCAATCCTCAATAAATTTTTGCAGCTCACTTATTTTTCTTCTGCGCTTTCCCTTGTCAATTTACTTTTTCAGTTGGGTATTGAGCACAGGAATGTTGAAGGGAAATGAAAGATAACTATAATGATCCCATGTGCAGACATTTCCCTTTGTGAAGTAGTGGTGTGGTATTATTAGCATATAAATATGCTTATTTCATGGCTACACATGTATTGCAGCTTATCGTTAGGGGCTCATTATTAGTTCCAATTTTTAAAGAACTGTTCAACAAAGAGTTTTCTGTTGACTGTTTCGGCCCTGGTTAAAATTTTACAATTGAATTGTTGCTAAAAAATGCAGCTTTGTCTTGTCCGCTATACGTCTATAGACTGCTTCAGTCTTTGTGCAGTAGTCTGAAGATAAGAGCGCGTTATTGAAATAAATGATTCAAGTTGTCACCAGACTAGTGGAGTTTTTGCATGGCAATAAGCACTCAATTAAGCCCCATAGCAGAGAAATTGGTCGGATAGTGGATACCTAAATTTCAAAAGCCTTTCAAATCCAGCGCAAACCCTTTATGTCCTGTGTCGCCTTCTCCTTTTCTGGGCACTGTATACCGTTCATCATCTTATCTAAAATAGAGCGCTAGAGTTTTAAGTTAGCAATATGGTTGAATTTATGAATCCCTTTTTACTTTATTTAGGTGTAATGCCGCAGAGGAATGTTAAAATAGTGGGTAAATTAGCAGTGTTTAGCTTTTTGTAATTACTACCGCCTTTCGGAATTACCATTGTCAATAATTTTTTAACGTTCTTCAGGTGCAACCGCTTAAGTTGAGAAAACCAGTTGGAAAATTGATACAGCCTGGAAGCCACAAAACAGAGGTGGTTTTATTTTTACTGTAAAATTAGACAGCTTATGTCATGGCTTAGGTGGAATCCACAGTGTCGTCATTAAGCATGGTTATTTATAATCCTTGGAACACCAGGCAAATTCCAGCTTTTAAATTATGCCAGAGATAAGCTACCATCCAAATTGTTTATGACTGGCTTATACTATATCCTCCCAAAACCATACATTTTAGCATACTTAAACCCTAGTATATGACACTTAAAGTGATATATCTTCAGCTCTATGATGGTGTCAAGTTTAATTTACATCCTGAGAGAAAAATCCTCTTACCTTCCGTTTAAATAGGTGGGATTGTGCTCGTGTGACAGGAACGTGGCCCAAAAACTATACAGTCCATGACGGGAAAATTGGTAGTTGACTAGCACTAATCCAGAATTTTACTTGACTGAAAATCCTCCAAATTAGATTAATATTCCTTGAGAGCCCCCATTATAAACACTTCGTTTAAGATAATCGGTTCTGAAGTCACTTGAGCCCCTTGTCCGTAAACAGACAGGGACACATTCACAAGCACAGGGAAACGCGAGAGAGAATGAAAGTGGAGAGAAAGTACTCGCAATCAGAATGACGACACTCATTCGACTGCTGCTGCAGGTGGCTCAACCAACCGACTTTATATATACAACGCGGATACGTACGCACAGATATATTGTCAAATTGTCAGTGAGAACAACTTGGTGAACAAACAAAAACCAAACTCTCTTCGCCAGACGAAGAGAGTGTGAAGGGAAAAAGAATGAAATCGTATGTACTACCCCACACTACAGAAGAAAGCCGATCTTTCTCCTAGTCCCTACGTGCTTGTGTGTATGACGGGAAGCTAGTCTGAACCTAAAAAGGAGCAGAGAGAAAATACCGCTTGATAAAATAAAAAAAGGTATCTCATCCTTGCCAGCTCCTTTTTAGATTTTTCTCCTGGAGCCAACGATCCCAATATACCTTGTCCATGTTTACCAAGCACACTTTCACTCCATCACGTTGCTCTATAGCCAGGGAGTGCACACACGTTGCCTTTATGGTTGTTTTAAAACTTTCCCATCCGACTGGGAACGATTCCGAACGATGGCCATTCCGATGAGCTGCCCTTTCACGTTGTTGCTTCCGAGACAGGGGAGGAAAGACGGGAAACGTGAAAGGAAAGGCTTCACTTTAAAACTTGTGTGCTCTGACCTTAGTCTGTTCCTTCGCAATAACAATTCCCTCACTGTTCTAAAAGGCTATTCTCCTAGTTAAAGACACACTTTCGGGTAAAAAATGAACCCATTGGAATCTGAAAGAAATTTCTCGCGCTTTGGAAACAGCGGAGAAAATGGAGCATTTCAAGAGATTTTTCTCAAACTTTCTCCAAAATGCTGGCTTCATATGGTGGACATAAAGCCGATAATATTTTTTTTGTAATATTCACAACCAGAACTTTTTAATTGAATGGAAAACCTGTTAAAAAGAAAGGGAACGAGCTCGTAACACTCCCTTTCATGTATTGACCGACTGACATTACGTGAAAGTCAACCTAACCTCGGCAGATTTTTTTTACCCTTTTCCTCCTCCTGGTGTAGTGAAGGAAGTTGTCTACGGAAATGGAGAATATAAATAACACATGACTACCGACTTTCCCTATTGTATAATCAGACACCACAAACAAAAAAAAATCCTCCGTTTCCCTCGATCTAACGGTGTCAAGACACAATCCAACTTTTCCAATGGGGTATGAATGAAGAGGAGAATAAAATTCACCAGGAGAATATATATTATGTCACGTTATCCAAAGCCCATGGAACATGAGGATGCAGAGTGGGAGAGCAGAGGGAATCCCGGCTTCCCAGAAAGGCATCATGATCAACTTGATTTTTTAAGGGAAATAACAGGGAAACCCCTTCAATTCTCTGGGAGCTCCACATGTACAAACAGATGAGATGGAATTTTAGATTCACTCCAGCATACTATATCTGGCACACCGTCATTACTCCGATTGCATTTTGTGCAAAGAAAGGAAGTGGAGGATATACAGCCCTGGCACAGACGACAACAACGTGCATAGACTAAGCACATAACTCAAGTCAGATTTTTCAGAGCTCAACAATGCAAAATAAATACAATACAGAAGTGGAAGTGTGAGCCTCTCTCCACCAAAATTGTCGAAGGGGGAAACTAAGAAGATATATAAATAAGGGGCATAGTTTCGCTATACTGCACACTCAGTCGTTTTTTATAACAGTTCATGATATGATATAGGGAGCTCACGTCCCGGCTCCTGGCTTTATGCTACGTTTACCCTGATCTTACCCTAATCGGAAAAAATTGTTGGGAGAGGAATTCTGCCTTTGCTCATTGTTCATTTTGTCCTTCTCCCCATTGTACACCCGTTGGATCCATAATATATCCCCTATCCTGCCACATTAAGAGCGTTTTACGAAAGCTCAGAGGAGAAAGCCTTCCACATAATATGTGATATATGAATATGAATAGGTAATAAATGGCTGAATGAAAGAGAAAAAACTGTGTAGCGGGATGCCTATAAAATTATCATTTTTCATCTTATTCACACACACAAACATACAATACAGTTTTTGGCCATGAGTGAGCATATTACCATCTTTGGGCTATGTAGCGCCAGCCCCATATTTTACTTTTAGATGAATGAGTGAATGCTTGAATAGAAATAAATTCCCTTTTCTCTCATTTTCTTCTCTTGTATTTGGTCCCATTTCCCCCCCTTTTATCTCCGTTTATACTTCTTTAACGGGAGGCTGACTCTTTGAAATGGTGTATTTTTATAATGTGGAGGGATGCATAAGCATGCTAGGATTTTGGGATACTGACATGGTATTATTATTGTTATCCTTAGATTTCTATCCCTTTCTCCTTCCCTTCAATGTAGCGAGCTCGATTTTATGGATGAATCAGCAGCAGCCAAAGGATAATATCAGTTATAGAGAATAGCTCTGCTACTATTGCTATTTTAATGTGTGGCTGAGAGTCCCACACTGTTCCAGTCTCTCAACTGTTTGTCGAGTTGGCCACCGACTGCAACCGACATGGACGGTTTTTGTGTGTTTTTGCTTTCTCCCCCTTAATTTTCCAGCATGGGAACACATGGAGCTGCTCGAGCAAGGTTGCCAACCTAAGGGAAAATGTAAACTCAAAAAACTTTTCGCTTTCCGCATGCCAACTTATGAAAGTTTCCTCGTTGGTTACTCCATGACTCACAGTGCATGCTGGATATATCCTCCCCTAGCAAACAGACCCTTTCTGATGACATGATGATGACTAACCTCGTATACTCTACCATATTAGGAGGAATGTTCCAAGCTTTCTCTTAGACATGGATCGTAGGAACACGTCATGTATGAGGAATGCAACTAGCTTTCTTTTTCCCTAGTTTACATATAATTCCATATCTGGCTAGTTTTCACTTTCCCTATGTCACAGTCATAGTTTGCACACGTAGCAGGTATCCAGAACTTTCACAGATAGGTACATATCTATCTGTGTTTATAGTGTACTTGAGGAAAGGTGAACTGACTTTATTACAATTTATTATTTTTTTATCCAACACAGCCATATACCTACGACGGGATCAGGGACTCATCATACTAGATACACCACAACATTTATAGATATTAGTAAAGTAAATTACTCCTCTGTAGGTAACTAAGCTCTCCACACAAGTATCGTGATGGTTAGCCAGGTTTACTCATGGCTCACTACTTTCCCTCCGGTTTCTACGCAAAATTCCCTACCAATTTCCTGTCGTCGTTGTGTATAAATATAATCCGGACTGCTCTGTGAAATGTAATTTCAAGC
>JAQGAH010000782.1:0-25593 GCA_034696885.1 Lepidocyrtus paradoxus | reverse complement strand
CGCGTAATGAATATTATAAATATGGCCACCAAACGATAAAATGTAAGTAATGCAAACAAAGATTCATCCGAAAAGTAGAATATAAATGACATGGATGACTCGCTTTCAGTTGGAGCAAAAATACTTTTTTTTACAAGATTTGGAGGATTCTTTCCGTCCGGGGAGGAGGGAGCTAGTCGTGGCTTATCTATGATACGATCAAACCAACAAAGTTTGTTTCCTTATTCCAGTTGCAGAAGTTGTAGCGGTTGCTTCTTAAGATATACAAAGGATGTAGCAGCTGCAGACAAATGGAAAGTTTCTTGAGAATGTCAAATATATATTTTCTTTCAAAATGCTCAAAGCGTCTTGCTTTTTTTTGTCTCGTTGCGAAAAAAAACCGATCCTTGGTTATTTACGTTTATGTTGAGTTGACTTTAAAGACGTTTGCTTGGTAAAATGATAATAAATGTCTGTGGGGAAATTGAACTCTGATTCTGATATGAATATTCATCTCTCGTCAAAAAAAATTGTGCTGCGAGTTCCGACTTGGATCGGAGCAGTTTATCCTTCATAATTTTTGTTAGTAAATTGGTTGTCGTTGTCGCTCATGTGGCGAATTACGGATGGAGATTGTATCTCATGTCTTGGTTTTGCCTTGCTTATGTCGCTGTTTCCTCTCCTTCCTTCCTTCCTCCTGGAAGAGATATATTTTTTTCAGAAGGTTTGAACCGCGTCAAATAACGAAATGAAATTCTCGTCTGGTGCTGATTGACGATAAAAATATGTAAGCAGCATTTTGTTTAGCGAAGGAAAAGATTTTGATGAGATTTGCAAAAATGGTAATTCCATTGCATTAGTTGGGAATATTATTGAAATATGTAGTTCAGCTTGAGTAGGGATATGAGATGGGACTAAAAGACGTAACTTTGTAGGATTGCTAAAGTAAGTCATATTAGAAGATAAATCCTTGAACGTGGCCTATATTCTTTGCTTACATGAGAAACGGAGTTTTGGCAGAGATAACATAAGTTGATAGTTTTCCCGAGCATATTAACTTTTAGATGCAACCTCTTTATGATCGAAAATGGCAACCAGTTGTGTCGCTTTATGATGTTTACAGATTCCTCCCGTTTAGATATGGGTTTTAAAGTGATTTTTGTTTCAATTCAGGCGTGCCCAATCGTCAAATGAATTGCTGTTGAAGCGAGAAAAATGTAAAGATAGCTTTGGGATTTTGGAATATCAATTTTTCATTTTAAAGGACACTCATGACTGCAGACATGATATGGGTCTAAGATAATATCTCATTGGTGGCAGATTGAGCAAGTCATAATAGCATTTTTTTAAACATAGTTTTAAAGTTAACTTGGTCTGACACGGTTCAGTTACATGTGTCTAGAATTAATGCATACTTTTCCCTGGAGTCCCTACATCATAAAATGTTTTTCCCTAAAAATTACACCGATTTATGTCACTAATGAGCGTAACAATAAATTGCAAAGAAGGAGCAAGACAAATAAACTGTTATTATTCTCTAATATATCTGGCAGATAATAGTTCCGTCCGTAAAAGTGACCCGGCCATAAAGTAAAAATGCAGAATAAAGTTTGGGATGTGACATATGACGAAACTTAACTCTTTCTGAAAGAGTAAAAATGAAGATAATCTAATAATGATAGTTTGTTTGTTTGCTGGAAAGGGCCGTTGCATGTCCTACTTTACTACAATTATAAGAAAACAACAGGAAATATTTTTATCGAGAATAGGAAGGAACGGGATTAGACAATCTCGTAAATGTAGCAGCTACATAAGTATGGATACTTTTAAGAAAAAAACCTTTTTGGTAGATGTTTTTTCTTTCCATTTTTTGCTAAGATTTACTTTAAAAAATGGGGGAAGGAGGAAGGAAATGCCTTGAAGGAGATAAGCAAGCAGCATATATAATCTGCTGTAAGTATGATAATGCGAAATAAGACGCTGGATGATTGATTAGATTTGCTGTGGTTATTACAGCCAGTCGTCGTGTTATCCATAGAACAGGAAGTCAAGATGAACCAATATTCCTCTCCGAGTGAGATTTTTATGATCTGGAGGAAAGACATACGCCAAGCTATCGTCAGCATGTGTGGCACTCCGTGGCAGGATCGCTTTTAGCACTTTTGTACATTTTCGCAAGATTGCAACTTTTGTAATATGTTTATCGTACCGTGCCTCTATAGCTAATAGTCAGGTAGGGTTGATCCCAGCAAAATATTTATCTGCCGACGGTCTCAATATCTCTGATGATAAATAATAAATATATATATGTTTGATCATTTCATATCATGTGTGTGGGATGGATGTACCACGGAAAGTTGAGGTTTGCCAAAAATAGGTAATTTAGAGACAAAACGGGGAAATGGATCATGTAAAGACATAAATTATAAATCAATAGTTAGGGAGCAGAAAAAGTGGTGGTACGCATTCTGTCGAGATACATGGATGGATGTACTACCTCCCCTGCATTTTCTTAGCGAGTCAACATAAAATCTGGATATTTTCATGTAATAGGAACAGTGGTCTGGTTTCACCGTAGGAATAGATGTTGTGGGCCGGTGGGCCAAAGGATATTGGAATTTGCGACTGAAGTAGGCTACATAATTGAATCAATAAAACCAGACTGCCTTACTTCCCTTCCTCAGCTTTTGCAGTAAACTATCATTATAATACTTATATAACAGCGAATTTTTAATGTCGGCTCTTGTTCTACAGTGGGATTAAACCTATAATAAACATGCACACCTGGCTAAATACGCTCATTGCTCAAAGGGTATAATGCCAGGTTTTTGCAAGGCTCCGCATGAATAAAAAATGTGCTTCAATCCCTTCCCATTCCCTTCTTAAATGCATGGTAGCGTGCCTAATTGAATTTATGATCGATCGTGTGCCTGTACTGCGAGATGGGTCTATTCGGTGAAAGCATCGCTTCTCTGACATGACACTTCTAAGGGGTTGGCTCTTGGCTGTGGTTTAAAAGATGGATGTTTTGTGTGGAGTAAGTGGAAAGAATTGAGGGAAAGTTGTTGTTATTTGGTTATGCACATTCTGTCCATTGTCTGTTGATTCCAAATGTCACCTATTTGGATTGCATGAGGACACATTTTTGAGCAATGCATGCCGTGACAGAATACTCGATTGAGATTTTTTATCGACTTTTTCTTGCATGAAATGAAACGAAAGCTTATGGGTTTGGTTTACGTGTTTGAGTGCCACCAAAGTTTGGACAAGGATGTTATAAAAATATGTATTACTTATCGGGTGAATGTTTCTGTATTTACATTCACGCCATTTCTTTGTCCAATATCAATAGGCATATGGATCACTGATATCAAAGTGCCATTAAAGCCATATCTTTAAAAAACGTGTGCAAATATTGAGACGCTCCCTCTAAATCTTGACCAGTTCACGTAATGTGGAATTATGCAAACTGATAATGATATTGTGAAATTGCAAAAAAAAAAAGTTTTTAAATGTACATAAGCAACATCCACTAATGATAATTTTATTGGTAACATGAAAAACCTACATATTATCTAGAAGTATCATACCCATCATACAACATTAAGAATGCTCAAAGTATGTTTGCATGGCTTAGTTTTGTATAAAATGCCGACAAAGACAAACCGTTTGAAAAGTATTGGTCATTATCATTTTTTTTATTGATAATGGACAATATTCTTTTAATGAACTTTTGCTGTAATGCTACCAAACTGTCCTTTTGTTCATCATATCGTAATAAAAAGTAACTTATTATTTCAGCATAGACTTTACACATTCTGCCTTTTTGATGCAGAACAGGGATAAATGCAAAGCTGAATTTACAAAAACCTTGGGTGAAAAATGATAACATGCTCCAAAAAGTTAAACGAATAAATCATATCATGATTCATAAGATAGGCTAGACAGGATAGAGTTCTTATGAATTCTAAAAAGGCAAAAGGGTTTCCCAAGTTTGCTCTTGAATAAAGAAGCCAATGTGCATCAAGCACGCACATATACTCCAATTTCCTTGTGGTTTGCTAAAAATGTTAAAATATTAAATAGCTCAAGCTATAATTTAACTGTTGACCACCCATTTTAACTCCCTTAGAACACGTCCGCGAAAGGTTATGTATGAGAGATGAGAGCTATGACTAGGATTTTTCATGTCATTGCATGACAAATGTCATGTTATCGAGTACGATAAGTAAATTCGAGTCAGCGCAGTGGTCTCAAATCGCCAAAATAATATAAAATTGCCCCACATTCTAAGCAATATGCATGTACCAATTATTAGTCATTTAGATTGTAACACGCGACATGACGGTAAAAACATTTGACTCCTTTTCTTTGGAATGAGTTTCAAATATTAAATGACCCACTTAAATGAAATTGTTAGTTATCAGTGTCTTGAAATTAAATGGCCATGTCCAACTTTAATATATTATAGTAAGGATAACATGAAAGTTATTTTATAATTCATATGTAATCTTACCAATGATTTGAAAATCCACCAGTCGCCAAAAAATAATTTGATTTTCGTGCTAAACACACTGGAAGAGTCCCATTAACGAGTTTTCCCTTTTTCACATGGTCTCCCTAATTAAAATTCTACGGGACAGCGCACAAACACATTTATCCATGTAGCATCCAAGTAATCCCGGATTTCTCCACTCGACTTTCCCTCACTATTATTCTTATCGCCAATAGGATTGGACTAATAGTGAAAGTGATCTTCAGTATGTGTTTTCCGCTTTTCGATGACCGAGAAAAGTTCAGTGAGTCCTAGTTGCTCACTCCAATGGAAAATTTTTGTGGGAGATGGGAAGAAACAGATCGATAAACTGAGCACAGCGGACTTTCACTTTAGCGTGATAAAGCTGAGCCTTATTGGGCTCAATGGATGTGCGAACGCCAACAACTCTATATCCAGTTGTGAGAGCTGCTTCCTTCCAACTGATGGTATCATCTCGGCTTCACCCTCAGTTTTCATGAGCTTCACCGCCTTCACCGAGAGTCATACTGCTAAGCTAAGCTAGACTTGATATAGTTGATATGTGGAGTGGAGGAATGAAGGAAGTGCCTGCCGTTTTCGAGTTGGGGCTTCTCTTGGACACATTGCTTCTTTTTGTTGTAGGTTGAATCTCACACTTGAAACTTCTCAATAGGCAAAAATGTCTCCAATAGTCAAATCGCCAAATGAATTGAATCTGTTGCTGTGCGAAGATAGGATTTAGTTTCAATGCATACACTAGGAGAATGGAATGTGTGGTCATGATTTAATGTAAATATAATGATAGTTTAATCTGAAATATTCGGAAATGCATAGTCTATAACTCTACAGCATTTCGTTAGCTTGGTGGAACAAAGGCCATTGGTCATGGTTCATTGCTCAATTGCATATGATGACGATGACCATTCACCATTAGACCATTTGCTGTCTCATATTTCCCTGGAACGGCTCGGCTGTACATAAACATATATACATACTTGGCTCGTGGAATTCTGCTCAGGCTGAGGCTGGATTGCAAAGTAAACAGCGTATATGCGCTGCTGCTTCCATCAATTTGCCCTTCTAATCAGTTGCCAGGTATTGCTGTTTGCACCAATATACAGACAAGAGGTTGATATCGACCGGTGACTTTATCTTTGGAGCTGTTTCATCATCAGTCAATCATACCACCTTCGCGAGTTAAAAGTTAGTTGCCCATTCCCAGTTTTTAAGCGCTTTAACCTTTAATTGACATTGCGGTGTTTATATCCATTTGGATTTGGGACATTTCAGTGGCCACCTGCATTGCTAGGAGTTTGCTTGGGAGATCGTCAAACCTGAGGATTGTTGGCTCATCTTTGGAAGCTGTCAAATTACTCCATCGTCAACCGGTCATTTGTCGGGTGAATCTTAAAAGTCGAGTAAATCAACAGTTTAGTTCGAAGGTATTTTAATAAGTAAAAAAACTGTCAACGGCCAAAGTTAAAGTGCTGAGATTTCCCTGCTCATTTCAATCTTTTGATTTACTAAATTAATTTTATATTTTATTGAAAATTGGGGTTGTACCACTCAAGGTTAAAGGTAGGCTAACGGATATAATTAAAAGGGATAGTCGATAGTGCTCATTAAACTGGAGATAGCATTATCATTTCCTCAAAATTTAATAAATAATATCCGTTTCACTACCTTGGGGAGGTGCTCAAACTGTGTTCATTAAAAATAAGAATTAATGTGCTAATGCACGGTCACACTTGACTGCTTCGCCAATAATTTGTGGAGGTGTTGCGTGTGTCAGGAAAGGCAACGAAGCGCATGCCGCATATCAACAGCGTAGTTATTGAAGTTATATATAGACCCAGCGATGGACATCCGAGTGGTAGTCGAAGTACGAACTTCAAATTGAAGTCAGCAAGTTGCAAGAGCAACACGGAAGTGGAAATATATTTTACTTAAAAGAATTCGAAAATTGAAATAACAGGGTCGAATTATATTTAAACGTGACCCCTCCTGAGCGGCTTAAGAATGGCCCGCGAGGTTGATATCTGCACCAGTTGTGCTTGTCATCGTTTTAATTGTAAGGGATGGGATATATAGGATTGTAGGATGGATGAAGGAAAAGGTCTCCAGCCAAAAGTTGGCAACCTTTACCTTTTCCTTACTACAACAGAATTTTATAATTAAAGCATTAAATGCACATGCACATATTGTTGTACTTCATCCTGACTACAAGCAAAATATCGCCTATTGTCATTTATGATTGATTTTAAATACATTATTGGAATTCGCTATTTATTGCAGGCAGTCCCTTTGAGGAATCTAGCTACTGCTGCACAAACAGCTCGTGTTGGAATTGAAGAAATGGAGAAGGAGCAAATTGTTCCGGATGTGATCGGTAAATATAACTTTATTTTTACTGTTGAAAACTACCTATATGCTATGATTTAATTTATGGTATCTTTTAGAAGCATACTACGGCACTAATTAATCAAGCTAATCAATCTGTTTTGTCCTCCTCCTTATCAGATCAAGTTCCGAAATCGGTCTTGAGCGTGCAATATGGTGATTTGAAGGTCAATCTTGGCAACGACCTAACGCCAACGCAAGTGAAGAATCCGCCAAAAATCTCTTGGGATGCTGATCCTAAGAAGCTGTACGTGTTGTGCATGACTGACCCGGATGCTCCCTCGCGCAAGGAGCCAAAGTTCCGTGGTATGTTTTTGTTTTGTTTTTAGTGATTAAACTATATGTGTCAGTAAATACAATCACTATCACCAATTCAGTCATAGGTTTACTTACAGTGGCTGAAATTATTTATCTAACTTTTTTTGTGTCATGAAATGCCAGTCATTTTTAGCTTTTAGAGTCCTGATTAATAAATTACTAAAAATTAATTATACGTATACGTATTTTGAGGTTTAAAATCGCATGTTTAACCAATTTTTTTCTTTCTATGATATTAACCTACTCGTAATTATTTAATTTAAAATGCGTCAAACTTCGGTAAAGAGAGGAAAATGGGTAGAAATTGAAATTACGATTTAGAGCCTCAAAATATAAGTATTTTTTAACGATTTTTAATTGGGGCTTTAAGCTGACATTTCATGACACAAAAAAAGGAGGATCCCTGGCAACATCGACTGTGATATATGAGTTTCATTTGATTGTTATTTTTTTTCAGAATGGCACCATTACCTTGTTGGCAACATTCCTGGTTCTGACATTTCTAAGGGTGATGTGCTGTCTGCATATGTTGGGTCTGGACCTCCACAAGGTAAAAAAATTAATAAAATAGTCTTACCCAAATTCAATTGTTGAAGAATTTGTATTTTAGAGATTGCTTATTGCTTTGGTTTAGGAACTGGAAAACACAGATACGTATTCGTAATTTATGAACAACCAGGGAAGTTAAACTTTGATGAGAAACGCCTTACCAATCGTTCTGGGGATGGGAGAGGCATGTTCTCAATTCGCAAGTTTGCACAGAAATATAAACTCGGCCAACCAATTGCCGGAAATTTCTATCAAGCGGAATGGGATGATTATGTCCCCAAGTTGTATGAGCAGCTAGCTGGAAAATAATGTGTATTTCCACCTCCAGTCCCGACAATAATATTTTGATTATGCATTTAAATATATCAATATTATATAATACTTAAATAAAAACTGATGATTGCGAGTTTAAAAAGTGGGACAGACGTTTGTTGGGAAGGATAAATCTTTTGAAGCCTAACTTGAACTTCATTTTTCATCTGATTCATTATGCATTGAGGAAACTAACCACTGCTTTAATTTAATTAAACCTGGATGCATCAAGAATCAATCTCTACTAAGGCACTTGGTTTCAAAGTTAACTAAATTCTTAAATGCAGATAAGACTTACGAGATTTAGTAATAAATGTGAGTAAGACATCAATAGAGATTCATCTATTTACACAGATTTATTGAAAGTCTACTTTTGCTGACTGACTTGACCAAAAAAATGAGTTACTGAAGATACATGATTTTACTGTATTTTACAGTAATCCAAATCAAAAATTACAATTCGCGGTACACCACAATTGAACATTGACATTTTGCTTAAATTCAGTTAAATTGTAACATTGAATGCTATTATTACAAGATTAAATGGCATTTTGTATATATTATATCGGGGACTTGATCTTCTAAAATTGGAACTAAGACCATTTAAGGGAAATTAAACATCATATCCTCTGAGGTGGCGCTTTCCAATACATTCTCCAATGAAGAACCAGAAGGTGACCTCCATTCCGACCAGAGTGTTTAGCCAAGCATCCTGTAATAAAAAAATAAGTTGTTGCGTTTAACATAACTAAATTAACTAAGCATCGTGTTAAAGTTTTAAAATATAAACTTCGAGTTCGAATCAAAAGTAGATCCTGATCATCTTGAGCCACTCTGTAATATACTTGAACTTGAAAGTAGTATCTTTAATTTAAAAATAATGTAAAATTACTTACTCGCACTGTAAGGTTCTTGTAGTTTCCAGTCCGGAATGAGCTTAAGATGTTACGAATGCCTCCAATCGCCTTTGGAATATCCCCTGGAGTTGGTGGAGCCAACTCCACCTTGGCATACTTCAAAAATACCTGGAACTTTGGCTGAGCCTGTTTCAACAGAGCTGCAAAGCAATTAAATTAAAGGATAAGCATTAATTACTTGATAACCGAAAGTGGTTAATTACCCTACAATGTTCTTAGTTTAATTTAAAACTCAAAGCAGCTGATTTCACTTGTAAAGGGCTCAGCTCCTGTTAACCCTAACCAATTATTAATGTAAATCAAATTAACTTTCACTTGTTCCAAAATCTTACCTGCAGCCATATCCGGAGCCCTACTCGCCAAGCTGGACGCTGCTCTAGCCATTGTAGCTTATGAAGTTTAATTTAAATTAACTAACTTTGCAATTTCGAAAAGTAATTCAATGTCGGCTCAACACACTTCACCAAGAGTAGGCCTCTCCTTACCACATTATCAATATCAATATAGTGCAGATATAGAGAAACATGGAGGTTCATCTGCTGCCGGATAGGTCCCAGCTGATGGAGGGGCAGTCTGAGATACCGCTCACTTCAGTTCAGCAAGTTTTACTTTGTGCACATTTCTTTTCTTGCATAAGTGATGATGTCGACGAATAAATTTTGAAGACAACAACGGTGACGCCAAATCAGGCTCCGATACGATGACAGTGGAATAAAATATGATAATTATATACTACCTTTTCAGTATATTGCAAGTATATTGCATTATTGATTTGATTTGATTTTTAATTATTTCAAACATCAAAAGACATAAGTTAAAATACTGGTATGGGCTGACATGCATGCTTTAAAAAATTACAGTACAATTATATTATTTGACGTAAGCAAGCATTTAAAATCGACTGAAATTTCATTCATTCGTTAACGTATAAAAGTACAAAAAATATTTAGATTTGCATTAAAATTGAAAGACGCTAGTTCGGCTAGTTAATAGTTTACGTTGGAACATCCAGATCCTGTTAAATTACAGACTTGATTAAACCAGCGAGAAACGCTTTCCCAAGCCTGACTTCATTATTCCACATGGTTCGGAGCAACGTCTTCTCACTTAAGAGCATCAACTTTGTAGCCTTCAGGACGATGCTTGGTTCATTCGACCATATTTGACCTAGGGCGCCTACATAGGAACCTGAAAATGAAGAATTAAAAGATTCACATTATTAATTGCTAATATTGGATGAATGATGAAGAAGAGCCGCCCCAATTAATTGCGACCAAATAAATTAAGCCTTTCTTACAGTAAATTGTTAGTTAACTTTTACCATTTATTATATCCGGATTATCCCCACCAGGTACTGAATTATAATCATGGATAACCGCTTCATGTTCCCCCTTATCATCTGTAATGACCAACGAGAAGGTGCCGGTGCCTGGGTCCTCTTCCTCTCTCAAAACAACCCCTTGTACCCAAATCAACTTAAGGTCCAACTCTACACTGGGCTTATCAATGGACTTGAGTAATAACTGCTGACCGTTACTCTTTGGAATCGATGTCAACGTCAGACTCCACTCATACTCCGGTTCTGAATCGAAATAAGGGTCTTTTTCCTCCATGGTATCATCCTCCGGTAGCGGTGACTTTAACACAGCTGATTTAATATCAGCAATCATTAACTTATAGGCGGGACAGTGAAAGAAGTCGGTTTTCTCTTCACACATTGTACTAAGCTAAAGTTAACTCACTATTTACAAAACTGTACAATTATTTTTTAGCTCAAATTCATCCTGTCCACAACAACAACAACATATGTGAAAGTGCAAAAAGCAGGTGATTTTATGAAGGTTTTGAGTCTTTCTGCCTCAGTCGAGTCCAGGTCCAACGCAAAGCCCATTCCTTTGTTGCTTTTTTCTCTTATCGCGTCTCATCCAATACCAAGCCTAAATGACCTTTTGTGAACCAACATTTATTTAGGGTGATTAGATTAGCTAACTGAAAGAAAATGAGCTAACAATCACTCCAGCTAAGAAAGAACAATAGACAAGTGGCAATGTCTTAAGTAAGCTACTCCAGCTATGCACCTTTGCATGTTGATGAACATGAACTCCTCCCAATAAACAGCTTCTTCAGGTGTTACAAGTATTGAAGTATTGCATTGTAAGAAACTACGTAAGAAAAAGACAAAAACACTTTCAAGCATAGAAAAAGTCAAGTTTCTTATTCATATAATGTGCATGTGTCATTTTTATAATACTGAGGTCCTCGCCTCTGGGCCTGGATTAAAATCTTGAAAAAAATATGTAAAATGAAATGAGCCATCTGCATTCTGTTGTAGTACGTAAGATTTAGGTTATGTCACAGAAATTTTTTATCTTCTTGTAAAAATAATTAACTTCCTTTCTTAAACTTTAATTTAGCTTATCATGAAACATGACTGTTCTTCAATATGATTGCAAAGTGTCACTGTACGTTCAAGTTCAAATGGATCTTTATCCTCCTAATCTCCACATTCCTATGCGTAGTTCTGACATTATACTGGAAAATTGCAGTGGCACCAGTGTTGAATACCAATCACAGTGGTAATGAGAAATCTCACTTACAAACTCTGTTATCTCATCGACATCGTCATCACCAAATTAATTCAAGAGGGCAGCGGGGATCTCTCAATGTCAATGACAGCAGTGAATTGATGACAGAAGCTGAAAGGGAGATTCAGGAAAGACTGCAAAATGTGACGAGACTCTGTAAGCAGTATCATCTTGGACGATATAAATGGGGCAATAATTCAAATGACCTTGGAATTAAGGAGCCTCCAACGCCATTATTCTCCTATTACTTTTGGAATAAGTAAAGTAAAATATTTAACATTTTAGCTATATTTTTTTAAATAGATAAATTATTGCAGTTGAGCTAATATTTTGTGGGGATTTGCTAGGGAGAAGCAACTGGCATGGTGTCCTGTTTATAAGGCTGGCTCTACATCATGGCTTCAGAATATGATGAGACTTGCGGGCTTCTCAGAAGACTCAATTAAATATCCTCCAAAACAATTAAGTTTATGGGCAAGGGATGCATACGGGGATCCCGATAACTTTCGTCTGGACGAACTTGACAAATCATTAAAGTTGCTTGTGGTACGCCATCCATTCGAAAGGCTGCTATCTGCATATCGTGACAAGCTCGCAAACTCTACATCCGGTAAGAATGACACATTCCTGTCATCCTTATTTTTATGTAATTTTAATTATATGGCCAAGAAAGCTTTAATAATAATTAATATGCTAATTTATAGGTCAAGAGCACGGGACTCATCACTTCTACCTAAGATATGGGAAACGAATAGTGCAAAAATTTCGTCAAGATCCCAGCATCAAGCAGATTGAACCAACTTGGGAGGAATTCGTGCGCTACATTTTAAAAACTGACTTGATACAATACGCCGATGACCACTGGCTCCCTGCCTATCACGCTTGTACACCTTGTCTTGTTAACTACAACATCATCGCCAAAACGGAAACCTACTTCCGGGACCAAAAATACATAATTACAAAGGCTGGGCTAGAAGGTATTCTGAAGCCAAGGTGGAGTCACTCAACAGCAGATACAGGATCTCAAAGTAGGCTTCACCTGAGGAAGCAATACTTTAGCCAGTTGACCAAATCTCAGGTGAACAAGCTATTTGAAAAGTACAAGCTCGACTTTCTTCTATTCGGATATGACCACAAAGAATATTTGGAGTACGCAATAGGATAAAACAATCGTAATTAAAGTATAAAGTATAATGAACGTTGTAATTTATTAATAAAATTATTATTGCATTGCATTAAAAATTGCTACACATATTATCCACATCACTTCCAATACGGACTGAATCGATCATCAAGTTTGTGAATGCATGCGACAAGCATTAAGGAATAGACTGTTGTTCCAATGCTGTGGAAGACTGTTAGAATAATGACGATATCCTCCAAGTCCACGGATGGCCTGTCGGAATAGTGGAAGCCGGCAAAGCGCCGAAAGCTGAGCATTACAACCGACACGGCGAAAGCTCCAGTTTGAATGGCGGTGAAGAGGAGAAGGGTCCAAGATAACACTCGCTGCTTTTTCTAGATGAAGCATAAACAAAATGAGATGTAAGATGATATACTAATGTCACAACTTTCAAAATGTCATAAATGTCAAAATGTCAATGTTAAAGATTGTATCCGTTATACATACCTGAATTAAACTGTACAGGGTGGTCAGTCCAGTTAGCAACAGACAGAAATCGTACACCCACAGGAATACATGGTCGTATAAGGTTGGCTCCTGCAATCATTCCCGATATTAATTAACTAATGTTTTACAATTTAATTGGAAACATTTGACAAATACATGTGGAGCACTTACAAATCCTAAATTATGAGTCATTCCATTGCTAAGTAGTAGTCCAGAGAAAATTAAAAGAGCTACTGACCATGCCTAGGAAAACAAATATTTTGATAACAGAACGGCTAGAAATATGAGTGGGGTAAGTGAAATAAAAAAGTTTAGCAAACTTTTGCTCTCCCTTACAATGTGTAGCATGGATCCAGCAACGCACAAACATCTAAAACAAACTCTGCTATTCATATTTGCACAAAACTTTCCTTTCCTGTTTACCCACTCAGGGAAAGTAGTACATTATTTGGGGAAGGAGCAATGGCAAATATATCGCAGGAAAGTTGACAAATCACAAATGCAAATAAGACAAATTGCAAAAAAAAAGAAAGTTATTTTTCATGAACTGAATAAGTCACACAAATGAACTTATAAACTGACGGATTCTGCATCACGACTATTTATTTAGTTGGAGGAGAATATTTTTTTAAACTTTAATTCGCAACTGAAAATGTTACCTTTTGCATATCAGAATATTCTAGCACGCATTAATTATTTGCGGGCACAATAACGAAAAATATAATGACATGTCACATTGTTCTTTTTGTCCGAGGTAAAATGGGGGAGACTGACTATGCTTGGTTGTAATAATAATTGCGATAGCACATCCACAATCAGTGAGCGCCTACTCCACAAAGGCGATTATGTCTAATTTGCTAACTGCAGTTTGCAAGTTATCCCCTCCGTCTTGGTCTTGCCCAAATGATGTTCACAAATTAAGGACTAAACACGAACAAACTTTTAGGGAGGGAGGCTCGATGAGCGGAGATCTTTCCTCTTAATGTGATGATATGTTTGTCACATTTGTCACAATCTCTGAGCGAACTTTTTGGTTGATAATTTTGCAAAAATGCACGAACAAATCCATATAGCCCTTTAATTTAACAACCTTCCTTTAAAATAAGGTAGTAAACGGAATTTTTTTTACTGCTGGTATGGTGGGCTTAAACATGGCTGTTTTGGCTTATTATGATGACTACTTAAATTAGACCCACGACGATGATAGGGACCACGCTTTAGACCGAACCAAAACTTTCGATTTTTTTGAATGGAAAGGCTCAAATTCGCAAAAATTTTCCGAGAATGCGTGAAAACACTGATGACTAAGATAAAAAAAATTGTTCGTTATACCTTCTAGGCCCTTGCGAGCTACTATCACTTCACTCCTGTGACATGAATACGATTTCAGTTCAAGTCAAGCTCAAACTCATCGTCAGCCTCGGCATAACATTTTTTTTTCATAATCAGCAACATACACCGCTAAATGACTTCCTTTTTAGCAGACAACATTTCTTAGGCATTGTATCTTTTTAATTCACAACAATGGCAGAAGGAGTACTATAATATGGATTTGTGCTTGGCGTCAGTAGAAAAATAATATATGTGCGTGCATTACCTTGTGCCCCTATTTCATACACAATCAACAATGTATTTAAGTAGTTTTTAAAAAACGCTATGGCTATTATTGTAGGCGAGCCTAAGTTCAGTTAGACTCTTTGTCTGCAAGCTATATTGACACTTTTTTACCCCTGCTTACCCTTTTCCTGGCTTCACTTTATCCTGTGTACCCACCACCGACAGTTATTTACCTATCATAGCCATACTTGAATTTACAAAGTGAGGTTTTATTAGGACAATCCAATACGCTACCCACCGGCACTCTTCATGGCTCATAGAGAAATGTCATAATTGCTCGCTAATAATTCGAGATCCCTGTGCGCTGTGATTTCTACAGCCTTTCAATTTAGCATGCCAGTAATAACTAAGAGTTGGGATTATGATGAATGAATGTCGTTGGTTTTGTCGTTCTGGCTGTTATAACAAGTGATGATTCCACATATGAACATGAGCGTTTATACTCATTCAGTTGAAGACGGATGCGGAACAGGTAATATGCATTTCCCTACAAACAAAACGGACAAATTCTCATCATCCTACTCGTACATCATGTGGGGAAGTTTACAACACAATTTATTTGCAATATAACGTGACGATGAGCTCACATAAGCGCAATTTTATTTATTACAATAATTATAAAAATACAGAATAATCTGGCAGGATTTCCCTTGACACGAACAGACATAAAGCTGCCTGTTCATATTTATTCCCTTCATCTGAAATCATAGTTGAATCCCAGTTCACTTCACATGAGCTTAAACAAAGAAGATGATGATGTGCATACAAAATTAGTAGGTGTCTAATTGCGAAAATATGGAGTCCTGTCATCCCAGTCCTTCCCCTGTCTTTAGGAGCTCTGATGTGCATGTGATGTTTGTGGAGGACTCCCTCCTTTCATTCATTCCCTCCAACTCTTTCATCATTAGGAGAACTCACCAGCTTCATTTTTAATAAGTATCTTTGAAGTCCTCTTTCACATTCGGATATATTACTTTGACAGTTGTATGGCAATGAGGATCTCTACTTAAAATGCTAAAAATAGCAGTAAGAGCGCAAATAACTTTATTATAGTTGGACGTGTGGAGGGAGTGCGTGTAGCTGTGCTGTATGACAAGAGCAAAAGTTGATAGTACTGTAATTCATTTCCTCTCAGGCGAAATGTGTTAACATTTTTTTGAGGAAGGAACGGTGCACATGCCAAAATATGAGGTATTAAATATTCATAAGGAGGAAAGTGTGTAGAAGGAGCAAAGTAAAATAAATGAATAAATTCATATCACTTACAGTCGAATAGTAAGTGGAAACAAAAGAGTGTAATCTGATAATGATTACGGTACTCTGCTTTTTAGGACAGGAGAAGAAAAACACTTTTGTTTCTTTCGATGATGTTGATTGTCGATTCTGTAGACTTTGTGAAGAATTGGAGGGTGAATGATGGATTGTCTATTATTCGAATGGATCTCTGCTGCCACTGCACTGCCATATCCCATATCGCCATGATGATCATCGCAGGAGGAGTCGGGCCCCAACAAAATGACTAAATATGGATGACAATGCTTATAGAACTGAAAGGAATGCTTCATTTGAGAATTTCAAAACTTTGACGGATTTCATTCTGATTATTCACTGCTTTCTTTTTTGCTTAAGCAAACAGAATATGGATATTTATGAATAGGTAGTTTCAAACGCTGTAGGTGGGGAAGAAGTAAAGAATGGCAAATGGCACGTTAGCCATTTGCCGCCCTGCACTTACCAGATAAAATATCCGTTAAAAGGTTTCTAGATGCTGTTTATGTGACTATTTATCTATCGGATTGGTATGAATGCGATTTTCTTCTTTTTCCTTTATTATCCCATTTATCAGTTCACTGAACAATTATCAACGTAGAAAATGGAGGGATTCAGTGAAAAAAATGCTCGTAGGATGGTAAAGACCATATAATGGAATGCCAAGGTTGAATTGGGTCAATCAAAGCAAAGCTCATGGGAAGAAGAGAAAACGCCTATTTTATGGTCAATAAACATTTTTTACTCTAGTTTATACGTTTGTAGGGTACAGTCCTATATATTAATACATTACGTTATATAACCCTCATGATAATTTTTAACAAGTTCACATTTAGATTGCATGAAGTTCACAATTCACATTGAATATGTTTAGCTTTTTTTGTTCTATAAACTAGATACATATAGTGAGTTACCGGATATGGCAAATGGCAGAGTACACACTTGTCATTACCAAGTCTGTCGGTTACATTTAATACCATGTTTAAGTCAAAGTTCATCGGTATGTAATATGTAATTTGTTTGAAGAAATTTTACACAGTTTTTATAATTGTAGGTAATTTTAACAACAGCTGTATTAATTAATCACTAATATAGTAATATAGTTTTGAAGAAATTTAATACTATTTTGATTTGATATTATAATTGGACTAGGTTACGTTTGTTATCACACATTGGTACACTGACTTTGAGTTTGGCTGTGGATGTTGTCATTTGAAAGTATCAATTCAACATCACGCTACAACCAGCGTTTTTTTGTTAATTTAGCTATATATTCTAAACCTTCTATAACTAGAGGATTTATACAGATTTTAAACTATGAAAAGTTAAACTGTTCATTTCACAAAATACAATACTTTAGTACTATAACAGCATAAAAGTAGCTCAGCCTTAGATTCACGTTGATTTTGAAAATGTGGGAAATTCTTAGTACAGAATTTGTTACATAATTCAATAAGAACATTTACGAATGTCGACAACAGGAGTGGTTGAAGGATTCTTGGGATAAGTTAAGTTACAATGTTGTTGGCATATTGAGACTATGGTATGTATGTAAAGTGGTTTGAACGCGACCATCAAACATGACAAGAATTTTCTTCCAGGGTTTTTGGTAGCAATGAGGATAATGAAATGTCTAGTTTGCTAAATAACGAGTATCAACATCAATATGAACCAAAACCGTCGTAGAAGCATCCACTCTCGACTTGTGTGAAACCCTTAAAGTGCTTTTTGCATAACATGTTAAATTTGCTCGTTTTCTCAGGAAAAACTCCACTAAAAGCTATCAGTTTCACTGACAAATTCCCCCCGCTGCCTTCTCCGAATGTGCCTAATATAACAGACCAAGATGAAAAGGTAGGTGACAGTACAGAGGCAATTAATGATGACAGAGACGATTCTCAGGACTTCCGCAGGTTGTCCCCGGTTCGTTGGGCGAGAGCCTTTCCAGAATAGGATCATCGTGACTGAGGCTCCCACTTGGAATAATGTGAGGAGAAATCCTGATAGTTGTAAGGTGAGGACGGATTCCTACTCCAATGAAAATAAATAATGGAGTGGTTCACATGAGCGACAACATTGGTCAGCAAATTGGAGAAAAAATATCTTTGCGAACGCTTGCTTTTACCTTGCGAATCCCACGGAATATCAGGAAACCTGTAATAAGCGTCCCGCATCCATAGCCTATCATGAAACTCAGATCGAAGCGGCTCAGCTGCAATTATTATCCAGACATTTAAAAGGATTCTCAAGTTAATTAATTTTCATGTCAATAAAAAAACGCCAAGTTTCGAGCATTATTATGTCCTTGCAAGCAGAATCCATTTAATCTTCCAGCTTATTTCATCATATCACGCAAGGACGCTCAAGAAATTAAGGCAACTTACATTCTTCCCTGATCCCGTCGGGGAGATAGAAAACGCTCCAAATAGAGTTATTAGTGGGATTACAAGGAGGCCAACTATCTGCAATGGGACAATGAGGCAGAGTTACAAAAGAGGAATTAGTGGCTAATAACGAGACTTATTGTCAATATATTTATGTGACATGTTCAATCGAGACTTCCTTCCTTGTTTCATGCTACAAGTCTCTCCAGTCTAGTTAGAATTGGGATATGAGTCATGGGTAATGTTCCGAGTTCATTTACTTACGAGATGGATGGTGATACCAAAGTATGTCAGCCCACGGCTGGAGAACAGGAGGCAGCACATTGTTGCTCAAGTTATTCTAGTTGCTTGTTTAACGCTTCCTTGGAGCTTTTCCTAGAATTTTGCAAAGATAACGAGACCTTTATTCCCTCGGCTTCCTGGAGCAGTTGGGACACTTTCCTTTGTCAATTTTTATTTAATTTCCGATACGAATAATGGAGGCTGTGTTTCCCTTGTCAATACAACGAAAGTGGGATTCGCACAGCCAGAAAGTTCTAATTGGTCCACGACGAACTTTTGTATTTTGAATAATTGTCAGGAATTTGCAGAAAGAATCCAAAGTAGGTGGTGAAAGCAGAGCGAATGTAGCTTGAAGGAATCAATGTGAGTATTCATGCGTGTCAGTTTACCCCAGCGGCTGTGGCTGGCTGGCAGTCTATATATCGGGGAAAGTAAATGAGTGTGAAAGAAATAATTTTCTCTCACTAATACAAATTAAGTACGTAATCCTTCCTTTTTTCTCGTGTAAACTTTCACTTTTCTACCATTCCATCTCCATTATCACACTTATGCTCCAACAAGTCCATTATAAATTATCCCTTTGTAATAACTTTTATTGGAGACTGGTGAAAGTATTCGGGCGGATTCACTGAGACGTGATGTGGAATAATGTAATAGATGAAAAAGTAGACGCACGTATGGAGGAATTTCTTCATTAAAATTAAAGAAAATCTGTTTAAAAAATTACACAATTCTTCTACTTTCTAAAAGCGTTCTTTCTTTGAATCCTTCTATTCCTGTGTTGTGAAGGTCTCCATTTTCATTCTTTGCCTTCATTTATTCTCCATCGATGTAAGCCGCCGAAGGGGGAACCGTTCCACAACTTTCCTTTCCATGCAAATTTTGCAGAAAGCAAGGGTTATCCTTTTAGGGGGTCTGTTGCGTAAGTAATTCATGTACTGCTTTTAGCATGCTTATGCAAAATTATACCCCTTTATGCTACTTTTGCCTAAAAAATGCAAGGAAGTGGAATGATATGAAAAAAGTAACCATTTACACTACTTTAAATACGCAATTCTACAGTCTGCTAAATTCAATACACCAAAAAGAAATCCTTCGCTTCGAAGACCTTAATAAAAAATTATTAATTATCGCAATTCATTCGAACAAACAGATCAGCTTCACACCCAAAATCATTAAAGATTTCTTTTTTAACAAAACTTAGAATGATGCTAATGCGATGATTTCTTCAAGCTCGTAAAAACACCAGAGGGGATGGTAGTTTAATTGAATTATTTATGAACCCAGCTTCAAATATTTCTGTAATTAGACCTTTTCAGCCCGGTTCTCCTCTTCGCGTTTGTATTTCACCTTACTATTACAGTGGAAATAGATCATGTCACCACTACCTCTATTAAGCATACAAAAATTCTTGTAATTTTCTACTATGACGAACAGGCTATTGAATCCTGAACAAACGGTCGTTCTTCTTTCATCTGCATAAAATTGTTAAGGAATGAGTAGAAAAGTGAGAGACAATGTGAAAGGAGCTCGGATGGATATGGGTTGTCTTGCATTCTTATTCAAATGTAGGATCCGTATCTAGTCCTATATTAGTATGTAGCTGCCGGGCAGGTTTTCACAAAGGTTGGGAAAATTGAACCATGTGAAATTTCAGACCCACTTGAGAAACACGAATAATATTAGGTTTAGGGTTGCTCCTTTTCTCTTATTTAATTATTCTGATGTAAAAAAAGCTCTCGGATATCAGAGACGATTTGTAAGCTGCTCTTGTTCCTCATTTTATTGGACGAACCATGCAAAATCCACGTTTGACTCGACTCGCCCAAATATACTGAAAGAGTTCTTGTTTGCTGCGTTTATCATGCTGAGCAGTTGGTCATTTCCCTCCATCACTGTTTTTAGCAAAAATCTGGGTTAACAGAACATAGTTATGTGGGAGGGTAATAACGTTATGATGTAATCATGTAATAATGTGATTTTAAGGTTGCTATTAAGTTCAATCTTGATTTGGCCATCCTTTCTACAAACTCAATGCACTATGAACTTTCACAAAGGAACGCAAAATTAAACATCACGATATAACTGAGACTCACTGTTTCCCCGTATCTTTCCCTTCTTCTTTGAACCCCAGCTCATGATCATCTTCTCGACTTCTGCAAAACAGGAAAAAGCAAGATGAATGAGTTTCTTTTTTTGTAAATCAAAAAGAGCAAATCTGATAAGCCAACTACGGCTTCCTCACGCCTCACAAGTTTTGAAAGGATTATGGAGAAAAAGGATAAGAGGTGAAAGCATGTATTGAGGGCACATTCGCCCTCAAATGAAAGCAGTTCCAAGAAAACAAGAAAAAGTTTAAATGCGAAAAAAGTGAAAGGATTCTTAAAATGCAAACTAAACACCTCTGTATGACTGGATGAAGGGGACCAGCCCTGCTTCCAGTTATATAATGGGTGCTCTCGCTGAAATCAGCAAGAACCTCTCACCCAGCTCTCTGAATTGACTAAATGCTGCTATATTCGGAACAGTTATAGATGTGCAAACTCCATCAAGCATCCAGACCAAATCATTCACTTCACCGAAGATTTGGAATTGGGATTGAAGAAAGTTTTCGGGGAAATGAATGCCAAGTGGGTTTGGTCTACCGTTCATAACAAGACAAATTTTGCAATATGAAAACCCATATGCAATGAACTGAATGTCGAACAAATAGCGACTGTGACTATGTATATGAAGCTACATATATTAATTATTGGAATGAAATGAAAATTTATTGATTACCGATTAAATGTTATTTTATACGGTTGCATTATTTATTCAAGGAAAGGAAACTCGGAGGTTCCGTAAAATATGGAATTTGTCATGTCCGCCATAATAGTTGGAAGTAATAGCTGTTGTTATTTCTCCAACTATTAAAACTATTCTAGGCTCTGGCTCGTTAATAATAAGGAGGATATCAAAAAGTAGTCCAAGAGAAAGCATGATTGCCCGCTGTTCCGATATAATAATGTTTCATACCATGTTTGCCGGATTGACAGGGAAGACATTGAATTATACCTGTATTTTTTTATGTCATTTACCTGTAGGGACAGTCTAGTGGTGGGCTATTTATGGAGAAAGTTAGTTGGTAAATATTGCATGCAAAAGTATGGCAGAGATAAAGGGGAAACCTTTTTTTAGTTTTGACTAACTGCCCTGTCGTCAACATGCCCATATATCAATCCAATTTTAGACTTTTATCATATAAAAATACCCAAAACTGTTTTATCTTTGTGAAGAGAACATCATATTTGCATAAGAAAGTATGCTTTCAAAAATGCTTTACAGATGTCAAATCTTTCTTATTATCAACATCTTATCAGTTGTCAACCCATGATTTTATAAGGAAATGAAGAGATTTATTACCTGAAAACAAATGTAAACTTCGTCCTGTACATAAAAAAGCTTATTAAAAAACCTGTGTTTGGTAGCAAAGTGGAATCTACTGATCAGTATAGCAATTTGAAATTACATAAAAATATTTACAAGGAACTAAATCTAGCAAAACTTCTTTGCTCCGAAATATAACTGATTCCTTTTATAGTCAAAAAAGGAAAAGCAACTTTAGTTTTAAAAAATCTTGCTCTGAAGTGTCGCAGTTGCATTACAGTATGAGAAGTTTTTCTAAAATTTCCTCCACAAAAGAAAGCACTTACGGGTATTGGTCAAGTACTTTTGACTCTCCAGTTCATCCAGACAAAGACGACGAGGACAAAGGAGGAACACAAACAGAACTTTCCCACTCTCATCTTACTTTCTCGGAGGAGTAACCACCCATCCCAGAATAGAGCGATATTGATGTGAAACAAGCTACTATAAAATACATAAGGTCGGGATGAGAAATACGTGCAGAACAGAACCAACTACAGAAAGAACGTCCCCGCCACAAACGCACCAGTCGACGGACGAAGCTTGTCTGGCTGGTGAAAGGGGAAGATACTCGAGAAATAACAAATGTTCAAGCCATTTCTCTCTCTCCAAACATCACTTTCACTCCACAGCGTGGAAACGCAGTAGTCTATTTTTTCCCTGTATAAAGTAACTAGTTTTATTATATCGCCTATTTTTCCTCCTCATAATAATGATGATCACTACCTATTCCTCCGTATGGCTGCTTCAGCCTTCCCTCAGTCTATTTTTCTTCCGGGAAAGGAAATAAGAATGTGAGCTGTTGCATCTGGGGAAAATGTGAGTTTCCGTCTCCACTCCACAGTCATGTTAAATTGGGAATGGAACTCAGTAATAGTATGGAATTGAACGCAAATATCTAGTTTTCATATGCCTCGGTAGTCGGTGGACTGTACTGGAGTACTAAACTCACAATAAAAATGAGACACTTGATTAGAAGCAATATTGCAATAGTCTACCCATAGAGAAATCAACCAAGGGGAAAATAAGAGACCCCTCTTCATTATTCATCAGGAAAGGAGAGGTCGAAGGACCTGATGAAACGTCTTGGTTTACTAAAAATGCTAAAGTCACTCGTGCAATGAGCCAAAAGATAATTTGAATTTGACCTAGCCAACTATGCAGTGGAGTGCTGTCCATTGGATTGTAGCAAAAAACGACTCCTTCAAGACGACTCATTCTTCTCTGTTCAAAATATTGACATTCACATTTTATTGCAGCAATCCACATGAAAATATGTTTGGGGATATCACATATGCATTTGCGTGGGCGAGCATGTGTCATAAAAAGAAGGAATGTTGATACTATAGCCAATTCGAACATGGGTCTAAAAGCAACGGACATTGCAGTTTTTTTTAGAAAATTAGCACAGCACTAAAGTCAAATTTGAAGGATAATGATAATAGAGGATTTGTGAAGGCAATGATAATAAATAATAATGAGGATACAAAAGTCTCAACCCCGTAATAAACACCGCTTTGTATAATTCCCCCATATAATTCCACTTTAATGAGCAAAGTGCGAATGAGGACGGAGAAGGACAAATATAGTGAATGGGCTTCTACAAGTTTCCATTTGACTTTGACACACCCTACTTTACAATTCCGAAAAGTAATTTGTCTCCAGTCACAGTCATGAGCAAAGTAAGGAAAGGAGATTATAAAGTAGATCATTCTTTTCTAAAGATGGGTTTCTATTGAAAGCAAAAAAGGTATAAAAAAGCTCGACCTTGACTTTTTTTGAACCGTGATGCGATGCAATTTCTAGTAACTATAATACCATATTTAAAGAAATGAAGAAAAATACGTACAATTTTTCAAGCTCAGCTTTCATAAAAATGGAATTAGGGGGAAACGAGTAGGAATGCGAAGGGAGCAGACTTCCAAACGAGAAATTGAATTGAAAAGGGACTCGACTCAAGAGACAATCCGATGGGAACTTCCCAAAAACCCGTTTGCATCTCCTTCCGTCATCATGCCATCGTCATCCGGATGAAAACCCGATTCGAATAAAAATGTCGGGCAAAATATTGCATTAAAAAGGTGTACTTCTGGCTATGAACATTTATTGTTGATATGATGACGAGGAGGAGGAGGTTGGACTGGTTGGAGGGATTGAAGAATACCAGCAGCTGTATCCGTAATAAAAATATGAACTTCTCGAAAGTAAAAAAGGCGTAGCCAGTTCTTCGTTGGGCTTAAGTTATGGCAAAAATTCAATTTCATATCATTCCATGCGAAACAGTGGAAGGACATAGCTAGAAATTTTATTGGCAATCTGTAGGATCTATGATCTATGTATGACTGTTTTCTTTGCAGACTGGCATGTTATTTTTTGAACATCAGCTTTCATCTCATTTTATGTTGCACATTAACTTTCTAGGTCGTTTCGGCATTTCCCCGTAATCTCGTCTCGTCCTTGTCGTGCGTGTTATGAATGATGTGGGTCTGTTATCCTCTTATCATTTTGCTTTATTGCATAATCTCTCTTCTGTCTAGCTATATCTCTGCGGGATATGCTGAAGCTCCAGCTTATAAAATTATAGTGAAGCTTGGATGAGTGAACACGGAGACTTTCCTTTCTCCCTGTCAGGAGTTATATGATCTGAGGCTGAATGCCAGCCAAAAACGTACAGCTGTTGGATGGAAGTTTGATGTGGAGCTTGTTTTTTATCTTTGGGAATCAGGCTGACTTTTCTCTTGTTAGGATAAAGTGTGAGGTTGATTAATGAGGACAGTGAAGGACCGATTAAATATGGATGCGTTTGGCAACAATTGTCTATGTAATTGGAAGGAGCCAAGTATCCTGCTGGAGCGCTGATGACTGGATGCCAGCTCCTGTCAGCTTGTCAAAATCTGGGGGGGGGGGGAATATATCGGGGTTTTGTGCTTCACGTCATCTTTGATCTTTGGAAAGTGGAACAGTCGCAAAGTATGAAAGAGTTCATGTTGTGCACTCCTAAACCCTGGGAATGCCAATATGCCAACTACACACCCTTTCTTATAAAATCAAAGAGGCAATGAAATTATTATTTTAGCAATTTGAAATGTGTTCATATTATATTTTCAGTCCTAAATCAGCCAGCGGAAATATTCCGCACGAGACGAATCTAAGAATTGCTAGTTGAGAGGCTTCCCTTTTACTAGCTTTGCTTTCCATTCGATTTCGCTTGTGAGTAAACCTGTTATTTTGCATCTTTCAACGCACATGTGTCATGTCATGTCATCATTGATTTTTATTTTCATTTGAGGGCTTAATTATAAATATAAGTTTTGACTCTTTTAATGATTCGCAAATAAAACTACAGCATATGTATTGTTATTCACTATTGACAACGGGCACGTTTTAAAACATGAAAGGTGAGTTCTTTAGAGGTCGAAATCGATAA
>JAQGAH010000781.1:0-25624 GCA_034696885.1 Lepidocyrtus paradoxus | reverse complement strand
GTGTGACACATTATGAGTTACTATCTATCACCTAGCCGGTCGGTCAGCATAATATTTCTTTCACGGCATTTCGAAGATTCTTTTCAATGCAAAAACTTGCCATGATAAGAATCAGCTTTAAAATGAAAATATTATTTTGCCTGATCGTGACTGGGAAGTGCTGGGATAGCGGGCTCATATGCAAATGTTCATACCGTAGGACAAAAGCCCAAGTCATGGCTAAAGCCATGGAAGGAAAAAGAAACTGTTTTATAGTTTCTCAAGTGAGAGGAGTAAGATTAGCCGTTAGGCTTCTGACAAACCTAACCAGCCCATCTTTTACAAGGAATGGAGAGCCCGGCTGAAATGACAGCTAGCGGGGATTGGAGTCGACTGACTGGAAAACGGAAGGAGCTCCACCAAAGTTAAGAATAGGGTGAGGGAACTAGAAGAAAAACGTCTTTAAATATTCTCCACGCATACGTTTAACATGCCCTGTTTTTAAGCCACTAAAAGCCATCCATGCACGGTTAGTTTAGGCTATTTGCTAAAAATAGACTGGAAGAACGTATCCAAACCACAAACTGCAGTATAAATGTATTTCCCCCTTGTCCCATCTCATCTTCGCTCTCCCCGTTTAATTTTCTCTTCCAGAAATAAAAAGAATAACAAAAAATATAGCCTGAGCGAGGGAGTGGAGGGATATCCAGAGAAAAAATCCTTTTCCTAAAATAAAAACTCAACAATACTTAAAGACGTTTCCCTTTCCATGCTGATCATCCCAAAGTAGCATCTCAAGATGAAAGAACGTGCTCCACTTCATATTGGCGAGAAAAAAATCTCGTCCCGACTTCTCCCCATTTCACATATATATCCCCTTTTATTTCCCATCCCTATTTTTACTCCTTTTCCACCATACGCACCACATAAATGAGACTTGTCAAGTAAATGGGCTCATCATCTAAAATAATGATGTGTTAATGACTTTTTTTTCTCAAAAACCTACAAAAACACTGAAGACGATGAGCCTCAGCTCGAGCTAGTTAAGTTAGACTTGGAGACAGAAGGAACAACAGGGGAAAGTGACAGGACAAGACTCAAAAGAGGAGTTGAGAGCAAACGACGTAGAAAATCGTTTATGTGACAGGGAGAAGTATAACTTTAGGGAAAAATATTAATAAAAAAAACTGATGGTGTCGCTCGTCTCGTTGGTTAAAAAAAGCCCCATTACACTTAACCGACTCTTTGAAAAAAGGGAGCCCCATAATATCATCATCTTCATTTCATCATCTTTTTAAAAAAATACTTACATGGAAGGAAAACAACAAAACAAGAAATTGCAGAGTGAGTGGAGTGCTCCCTTCCATGTTCCATTTTCAACTTCCATGTTTTGATATGATGATATATTTTGAATGTGTATAACAGCAGGAGTGCGTATTTAACACAGAACTTGTGTGTAAAAGACTTGTCTCCCCCTCCTGCTCTCTTCTTTCTTTTCAGTTCAGTCCTCACACGAGGGAAATATTTTTGTCTGTCATTTTGAAAATCACAACATTCCATGCTATAGTATACTCTTACAGCTCTCCATCTCCAAAGAAGTGTATGACGATGATGATGATGAGTAGCGAGAGCAACAGACAAGTTCAAAACAAAAACCTCCCTTCCCCTCGAGCTCTCCAGCCTTTATCTACTTGTAAAAGGCTCTCAAAATGAACTCATCGTCATCGGGAACAAGAAGTGAGTCAGAGAGATGCTCGTTCATAGGAAGTGAAGGGAGGATCTAAGCAGAAAAGTCAGAAATGAAGTGAATAGACCATGGCTAGACACAGACGCTCTCACAGTTTCTGTTTTACATTTCTTCTTGGAAGTGCAACTTGGCCATATGCATCCCACGTCTAGTTAAAAGACAGTTTAAGACTTTCCTTTGACATCTCAAGAAGAGACATGGACATAAACACACGCTACCAAGTGGAGCTTCCACCACACCACATGAGTCTATAAGTTTCAACTCCCAAGTCATATCAAAAACACACTTCATATTTGAGTTTCTTTTCAAGATGATGACAATGCTGATGATTATGAGATACAGATTCATACCCAAGGTGGCGAACGCAATAGGATCTGCTGTCTATTGCAAAATTACAGGGAACGGACAAGCATCTTTGAGTTGCCCTATTCATTATTCCGACCCATGTGGGGGTGGATCATGTAATAACAACGGACAAGTGGAACAGTCAAGAAGATCTCTGGTGGGGTACACAGAGGATGACTGATATTCGGACCAAAAATGGAGATAGCAGTATGCTGGCTTTAGGTACAGCATACTATTCATTAGTCACTCTGCGTTTAAGTTAAGGAGGGACTAAAACAGAGATGACGTTACCCAGGTCAGGTCAGGTGTAATGCTAAAAAAACTGCAGAATAAATTATAAGTATTTATGACATTTTCTTTAAAATTTATCTTTAAAATATCCTTCTTTAAAACACTTTACAAAAATAATACACAAGTTTAAGTAACTGAGCTAAACATCCATTCATGCCATAAATCATCATCATCCCGTCATCAAGCTTATCAGAGGCCATTCACTTTAGTTTTTTTTCATTAAAGAAGCTCACGACGCGACAGCCACAACCTACAAGACAAAAACATGGCAGGCCAAACTGACAACAAGACAGGACAAGATGGAGAGCTATGAGAACTGCTGTCATGAGCTCGTTCATGAGCAAAAAAAATATTTAAATATTTTTAGGTAACCTTCATTCATACACACATTTATATTTTACTGCAAAAACTAACTGTATTTAGCAAGGGTCCAGCTATAATGTGAATGAACTGAAAGCTACCTACATTTTGCCCTATTGCGATGTTAATGGGGATGATGAGGACAAAGCATAATTACCTTATTATGATAATAACCTCTTAAAAACTTTCTGACTCGAGTCATTATATTAATCAGCAATCAGTTGGTTTGTGGAAAATATTCCAAAAAGACACACCGACACATTGAAAACAAGACAAACGGTCGTGAATAAGTCAATAAGCCACAAAAGGGAGATAACCAAATATTGATTAAAAATTGAGCTGACTAAACATTTTAACTCAAATGTTGATGAATTAAAGTCATCACAAGTTAGTGTGGATATGGAATGTGTAGCTTGTCCATCCATTCAATTCCAGAATGAATTATTATTATTTATGTTAGCCAACCCTATGGCTCTGCCCACAATGAAATAACCCAAAGCATATTTAAAACTTCACATTCGCAAAGTGTGAACCCATGTCATATGCCATCCGATATTCCAGCATAAATAACCATTTTTATATGACTTGATATGAATTGGCTGACTGACACTGTCTATGTGATGGAAACTAAAATATGGATTTTCGCAAACCAAACCAGTCCCATTCTATAAAAAAACATCCAGGATTTTCAATTATTCCATTTCCAAAACCTAGTTCATTTCTCTCCTATTCATTTCATGCATTATGCATGAACTAAATATCGTAGCTTAGGTAGGTATATCCATGTAACATATTTCTATTATGGAAATGTATTTGATTTCTTCGATTTGATAGAAAAGCTACATGCGGGCAGGCCAGCCTCCTATTAAGGTTCAAGTTCAGCAGGTGAAGCCGACTGAGATGGGAATGTGGAAAGAGGTGGGAATGGAAAATGCTAATAGAATGGTGTTGTGCCCAAGTATAAAAAAATGCTATTAGCCTTTCCGGTTCATTGTAAAATGGTGAGTTTTGTAGTTTGTGCGATTTCCCTTTTTCTACCATCACCATCCAATCCAACAAACCCGTCAGGTTTTTGGCATCGCTTTTTCAGATATGACTTTGGAATGTAGTTTTTTTATTCAGCTGACAATACTGATAATCTCAATCTCAACTTGGTCTACATGTGCCAACACGAGATGAAGGCATGCCGTAAGAAGGGCTACACACTGGTGGGGAAAAAATGTATGCCATTTTATTACAGTCTGGCATGCAAGCATCAGAAAAACATTCGGTTTTTTGTACCTGAGCCATGTAACAATAAATTCCCATTATTCTCCTCTGAAGAATAAGAAGGCAATTCCGATTTGTCAAAAGTGACTAATACAAAATATGTATTAGCAATATTCTCCATAGCCAACAATGAAGTTTTTTTTTCCAAACCGGTTGCAAAAGCCAAATCAATAATTCCAAACTGTGAAGGAAAATAGGAAATGATGATGATGATGGGACAAATCGTAGGGAAACTGCATAGGCCGAAGCCCATCATAATATGATAATGAGCATTTCGTCTACGTGTAAAAGGTTTGAGAAGAAAATAGTAATTTTGCAATTTGAATATTTAGTCGATTACCATTTCATTATTATTATGATCAAGCCCGCATTATTTGGGGTTCCGAAGAAGGTCAAATCAGCCTTTCCTCTGTGCTCATATCAAATATGAAATGATGAACGAGAGCGGAGGAAAATTGCTTATTTTGCATTTTGATTGTAATTCCCCCTTTCGAATATTATTGTGGGGGAAGGAGAATGAGAAAGGCAAATAATAATAAAAAAATGTGCGTGTTATTTTAATGGATGGTTATTACAGGTTTAGGAACTTTTTTATCTTGCACTTTTTATTATTATTATTCAGTTTAATCCATCTTTAGATAAAGGGAGGTTGCCGAACGATCGGGCTCTAAGAAGCAGCCAAGCCAAACGATCAATTTCACCTGTCTCGGATGATAACCACCCTTTCATTTCGCCATGGTATGGGATGATGATAATGCAAAAAAGTGAATAGAATCCAAACTGGAGAGAGACAGAAAGATGCTTGTTTTTTCTGCAGGGTTGATGGCAATTTCAAATGTTTGGTGGTGGGAGAAGAGAAAATTATGTGTAATTTAAAATGATCAATTTAAATGGATCTTAGTGTGATGATCCAATCATCCTTAATTTGGGGTCACTGAAGATACTCTCCTGTCATTAGCATTGAATTCTGCAAAAGATTGCGGGTATTTGACAGATGAGCATTTGAATTTTAAAGACAATGTAAACGAATTGCTAAACTCTAAAGATATTTCCCTTTTTGTCTTGTCAAAATACATTAGCCAAAGTTAAGATAAGAAATAACAATAAACTGCGATAATAACTCCATTTATGGCTTTAATGGAAACTTTAAAACATGTCATTCCTCCTATCTTGTATCATCTAGTGTCATATTATTTGTAAATAGGTAGGTGTAGGTAGTCACCCCAGAGGAGCCGGCGCTATCCAACTATTTTTGCGTGGAGGTTTTACCGCAGCCGAGTGGGAAACCGCAATAAGACATTAGCGAAAACGTCAAAAATAATTTCGAATGGAAATAGCCGACATCTCATCGTTATTATCTAAAAGTAGTAAAAAAATGGTACACACCTTCCCCACGCTAATTCATCACGTTTCCATCCTTTGTCAATCCTCTGAGTTGGCAGAACTTTCAAGGATTATTCAAACATTATTGGTATCCATAAAACTCATTCGCATGTCATGTGTAATCTGGCTTTTTACCCTTTTCACATTTTTGTATTTATGATGATGACAAATGTATGTAATCCGTATTAAGACAGGTGTGACCAATTTTTATCACGGCACTACTAAACGGCACACCTACACCTTCGCACTAAAACTATCCAAATTAGGAACGGAGTTTATGTCAAATTAACCATTTAGCACTAAATACGCCGAGACATGAGCCAAGGCAAAATTTGATGTTCTTCACTTGAAACATGGAACGCTTTGAATCTTTAAGAGCTTGAGTAAATTGTCTGTACTTGTAGTCAAAATTCCTTGAAATTGACAATTTTCAGCATTCCCATAAACCATAAGATTTTAATGGAAAATTAATTTCCTTCCAGTTGACTTGCTTCCGCTTCTTTTCATTTCAGCATGAAACTGAGCATTGTCATACTCAGTTTTTTTTATAAAAACGTCTTATGCAACTCCCTTGTCTAGTCTGGCTTAAAGTTGAACTTAAATTACAGATTTCATTGAAATAGGATCCACCACCTCAGTTGCAATCAGAGACTGCCAATGTGGCACATACACAGGACAACAGGCAGACTATAAAAGTGAGAGAGAGCTCTTGTAACTTTTGTGCTTCAAACTGACGGTGACAGAGACTCTCTCGAAGACGAAAATAAATTGTGTTCAATCCTTTCCCATTCCCAAACTTTTCTCAAGCCATAGTTCCCCCCAAAAAATC
Source organism: Lepidocyrtus paradoxus (assembly GCA_034696885.1). Classification (NCBI taxonomy): domain Eukaryota; kingdom Metazoa; phylum Arthropoda; class Collembola; order Entomobryomorpha; family Entomobryidae; genus Lepidocyrtus; species Lepidocyrtus paradoxus. The sequence goes on along the minus strand of JAQGAH010000781.1, from coordinate 19,421 downwards.
CTTTGACTTGTCAAGCTCTGCTTTTTGCTCACATGGGGTGGGAGTGAAGTAGCGTGCCTGCTCCTCTCTTCAAGAAACCTGAAACGAAACTGAGCTGGATTTGGATGGGGAACTCTCTCTCCAGAGAGGAGCAATAGCTGTATGCAGTAGGACTAGATGTTGTGAAGCGTTGTTCGCGTGGTGGTGGTATATACGCTGCGCTGCCGATGTACTAGGATGATTGTTGCATGGTCTCTTCAACAGCAAAAAATCTTCACACAATTTGTAAATTTTACTATGCTTATTTCTATATCAGAGTGCAGATGCAGATTAGCTTTTGCTTAGCTATTCAATGTGAGGAAAGGATCTCTGAAAATGATGCAATGTTTTATTTACACGCTCCCACATACGCACTGCAAACATCCTAACATCAGCATAATAAGTATCATGACAAGACATACAGAAACCGGCAAACATGATATCAGATCAGCGCATCCCAAAACCGGCACCATCAACCCTTGTAGTGTGCGTAATGAGAGTCAATAAAAATGTGGAAAGTTAAATTAATTGATTTGATCTTTTTTAAATGAAAATACGTGTAGGCAGATGGGACGGAGTGAATGGAGTCCGCCTTTCAGTTCATGGAGTGAATCTTTTATTATCGAGTTTAAATATCCTTGTTTGCTACGTCGTTTGAATAGCATGTCCTACTTCTCAAATAATTTATCGGTGAAGGAAAAAATGTACTTGATTTAATAAATCACAAACTTCAACCAGAGCCTGTAAAGTCGCACAATGCCCCAGAAATCATGTAGAATTGTCTTCACTGGACTGGTTTCTCTTTCCCCTCTATTCTTGATAAAATCATTTAATTTTAGATAGATCCTCACACTAAATAAAGAATCTACAATTAAAACTGAAAAAAAAACAGTCAGAAATGTTTTTTATTGAAGTCGGAAACAGGTTCTACGACCTCTACCATGACGAGAAACAGTTGTTGGAATGAGCAAACCCTGGCCAAACTTCATTTCTTTTTCTTGGATTAGATGACTCTGAGGAGGTAAGCAAACACTTTGTTCGTCAAGCCGCAGGACCACAGCTAGATCATTGAACGTGCTTTAGTCGCAACAACCCATTCTGCAATCAAGCTGGCAAAAGCAAACAATTCTTGTCTGTAAAAAAATTTAATAATGCACATTCTCAACACATAGACTGATGAAATAGTTGAGTCAGACCAATATTTTGAATTTCGGGAATCATTCAAAAGCCCATCATCTGGAAAGGTTTATCTTGAAGCAAAAATTGAACAAAAGTTAACCAGTTAATGATCATTTACTATGATTTGATTGACCCCAAAAGTATAGTCATTGCTGCAATTATGACGTAGGAATCCTTCGGTTATACGATTGGCTATAAAAATAAATACTTCTGTAAGGGGGAAAAATGAATATAAAAATATTTCTATGTATCTGATTTGAGAAGTAATTAATGAATATTTCAATTACTAATAATACTTCATATTTAGTAGGCAAAACGTGTTTTTCATGTGTTGTGCATAAAGTTAACATTAATTAAATCCCGCAGAAGTTAGGTTGGGGAAACAGGAAAGTTATGTAAATACACAGGATTCATGTATTTAATGTTAGCTAAGGTTCATTAGAAAGCTGTATTTTATCTAAAGCTCAGATTCCTTTGCTTCAACTAATTAGCTCAGACTATGAAATTATCTAGACATACAGTTCAAATACTATGCAAGTCCGTCCGAATAAAGAGTATCCCGCTTTTGAAGTGTGCCCACTTGCCGTTAAATATAAAAGAATTGTCCAGTTCGGGGTAATCATTAATTTTGGGGAAATGCTATAATACAATCAATAATGTAGTCCCATGTGACTTTAAAGAACGTTACTATTGTTGTAGAGGTCACATAGTAAAATCTTCCCACCCATATTTTGAGGGCTGGGCAAGACATTAAAATCTTCCGAAGGTGCTTTTGCTTGGTTTGTCCCCAAGAGTAGACAAAGCCGGTAGCTAAATCATAGACTTGGGCTGCAAGCGACAGCGTAACAAAGCCAGCAGTCGCACAGTCGATTACGCAAATCGGGTAGGTCACTGCAAATAAAAACAAATACAAATTTAATTACTTTATGTACAAATGAACGACGAGTTTCCGATGAATAGTTTGACTTACAAATTCCAGGAAACTCCTCAATAAACTTTCTATTCAAGCTTCGAATGAATACGTAGCCACATGGGACGAGTCCTGTTAAAATATGCATCTTCATCATTGGAATCGCCATCGGAGCCATGCACGCATTAAAGGCGCTGCACAAAACCTGAAGGGCTCTATAAGTCTCAATGCTGTTCTTTGGAGAGCGTAAATCCGACTTGGTGAATCCACTTTCATTCTGCTTGCTGCTCAGTGAATATAAAAAAAGACTTGATTTAAAATACATGATTATGTAATTTTTTGTTTTGCAATTCCATATTTTATTCTGATCATCAACCCATACTGAATTTCTTGAAGCCAAAACTCCACACTAAGCGAATGAGCGACCATGATCCATTGATACAGGATATAATTGCTGATGACTTGTCCAACCACGACAAATTCTTGGATTGCCCCAGGAATGAGCCAGTACCACGGCTTGGGATAAAGATAAGAGAAGAGGTACCAGGGTTGATAAGGGATCACCAGAAATAAAGCAACCGATGCGAATACTTGACTCGTGTTGGATGGAATACTTAAATTAATCACGACTCGACCTCCATCCTTATAATCGTCCAGACTGATGACATATTTTTCTAAAACACATGAAAACAAAAACATTTTATGCTCCCACAAATACAAATGTTACAACTTGGCATGAAGAACAGGCAGTATGATGAGTAAGGAATAATATTTACGAAATTGCCAATACTTAGAATGAGTCAATTGAAACCGGAAATCATTCATCAAGATAACAAAACGCACAAAATATCCATTCAAAATTTAGCCTAGCTATAAAATTGCTAGTTGGACTGACCTACAAAGTCGTGGTTGAACTTGAACAAGGTGTTGATGTACTCCCGTATCTGAAATCCACAGTAAAGGCAATCAAATTACAATCATGTGACATAATAATAACAATAGCAGCAATTATGTTTTAAAGCTTTGATTTTACCCGCTCTTTATAAAGCCACATGTTCAGATTAAAGCACACAGCGCAAACATACCAATAGACACTGACAGAACTCATAAATATTTCCCTATACTGGCCTGAATTATTGCCAATCTCTCTAGCAAACGTGTAAAACTGGAACAGTGTTAAGGCTATGGTCTGGAATGTCATGAAAATCCACTGGATTCTCCATAAATGTTCGAGCGTTGGGGGCCACTTCTCAATGCGATGCGTTTTTGAATTGAAATACCAGGGAACTGTACCGGAGCAGACTGCCAACAAGATAATTTGCTTGAGTCGGTTCATTGTGCTCTTATCCAGAAAATATGGACGGTTCGTTTCCATTGAGTCATAGTCAACAGGAGGGTGTTCTATATTATCATCATTTTCATCCGTGATTGTCGGGTCAAAGTCAATACTGTGGAAGGAGGGATCTCTAGTTACCCTTGATCCAGGTCGATTTGCAACAATCCTTCGCTGTTCAAGACTGTCTTGTTGACGTTGCTGGAATAGGTGGGTCATTCGAATGCGCGTATCGGGACCTGTGGTAAATGCGATCTGTTGAGAATTCCGAAGCTGATGTTGATCGGTGGATCTGAAAACGTGGCTGAAATCGAAATCGTCTCCGGCTTCATTGTATGGAACTGTAGATAGACCGTGTACCTTACAGAAAAAATAACATGCATAAAACTTTTAAGTCCTAATTTGCTTCAACAATCTGCAATTAACAATTAACTGCATCTGATAATTACCTTTGTAAGGTTTCTGCGTTTTCGCTTCCTGACTGTGCCACCGGGATTCATTGCGCTGTTAAAATGTCTATGTTTGTACCGTTCCTTGTCACCGCTTTATATTCAAGCAGGGATTTGTTTGTGCCTTAAAAGAATTTCTGGTAGGGAAAATAACCTGAAATTTGTTATTTGGTATTATAATATTTTGGCGGATATTTGTCGGATGATGATAAAAAGGCAAGGTGTTGAATGACCAACTGCAAGAATGAAGCTCCTCCTAATGTGAGTCAAACCTACTCAATCAACCTTCGAAAAAAACACAGAACACACTGATGATTTAACTTTTTAAAACAATAAACGCTTTATACCATACCATACGTTTAATAGGTAAACGTTTAATCAGCAATTAAAGCCAAAAACTGAGTAGCCTTAACTGCTCTTCCACTAAATTGTAAATGACTTTCATAAAATATTACACGGAAAGGTTCACTATCAGACTGTACTTCGTTTACTCTACACAGCATGAAGGAAAAAAAGTCCGATGGGAAACCTATTTGTAGCACCTACTTATATAGGCACTATTTCAAAATATTCATAATAATTGCGTGAATGGGAACAGTTTGACTTTTGCATGTTTTAATTATATTTGAAACTTTGAAAATGAAATGTTATGAAAACCCTTTATATTTTTGACTTGGATTTAGTTCCATTTTGCTGAGTTTTCTAAGCTTTTAAATGCATCGTAGTATATAAAATGGAAACTGCGGCTTGTGGAGATAACCGAGAGAACTTCAGGATTCATGAGCAAAACAACATGCCCATATATCTGAATCATTTAGATTTTCCTTAGAAGAGGTTGAGACGTGTGTCAAAATGGGTAGGAGTAAATTATTTCATTTACCAGACCTTCATAATTGACAGTGTTTTGTGGCTTTTTGGCTCAAGAAATAAATAAATTAGGTACATGGTTAAAGCAGAAATAATTCAGGTCCCTGTCACTCTGTCGGTCTCAAAGTTCGGTTCGCTTTCAGGCCAAAATTTTCTACGTTTTTGTTTTTAAGTTTTTTAATGCAGTCATTCCAGATTTCAATGCTATATGATTGCTCAAACAATTCCGATGCAGGACTATGTAGTACTAACCTCTAAAACCATTATTTAGCTTCCTGAATGCGAAATTCAACAATCCAGGAAGCTTGACGTTTGGGAAGTTATTTCAGCCACAGACATTAAGTACTTAACTGGAGCCGTTTGATTGGCAGATCTAATGCGATCCAACAGTGATTGGGTTTTTCATGATTTTCTTGAGACTAAAGACACTTAATGATCAACTGGAACTAGACTTTACTCAGTGGGGGGTCCTTCGTAATTATCCTCATTTAATCCAACATTTTCAGACTGGATTAAAAATGCTAATAATATATGCCAACCGATTTAACGATTACAGTTAACAATCAGATAAATTCTAGTCCCTTTAAAAATGTCTCTAACCTTGACATAGCTCTCCAAATGAATAATGAATTATTGTGGACGCTTGTATTATTTATGATAATTATTGTCTACTGAATATTATCTCTCATACTTAATAAAGCACTTTCATTAAAAAATCATCTTATTAATTAGCAAAGAAGTCCGTTTCTTGTATAGAATTAGAGCACGCGTCATGATAGGATTATTGCCATCCTGTACAGCTAGTAAGAGAATGTTGGATAGGTTAGTGAAAAAAAATCTGCAAACAGATTATTATACAAGTCATGTTTATGATCCTGCAACTGCTACCCTAATCCCGCAACAAGTTTTAAACCTCTCGACTAAATTATGGTCAATATAAACCGGTTTCAAAATTTCGATATTGTTCTAAAAATTGTGCTACTTTGTTATAAAAATATTCATAGGTCTTCGTATAAGCCCCATAAAAGAGCAAAAAAATGTAAGCGGATCGGGGGATGATTAAAAATAAAATGAAGCTGGGATTATGATTATGATCATGATGGACGATGTTTTGTAAGTTCACGGTTGGTTGGTCAGTAGTAAGTGCTTTTATAGTTCGAGTTTGTTGTAAATTCCTCCACAAAAGGATTGCAAACTCTCTCAAATTACAGACTCCAGATAGAGCATTTTGGCGTCCTACCTTCTAGCACCCAAACATCACTTTAATGCTCCGGCCGGAACAAGATAAAAATAATCACGGTAATCAATTTTACATAACTCATTAAAAATCAACCCTTTTTCCTAATCTTCTTCTGTGGAGAAACCCACCGCATATTTCTTCATCCTCTCATTACTGCAAGTTCAGTGTCAATGCCCTTTGTCACCCCTTTTTTTGCTGCACTTAGCCTAACCCTGATTAAACTAAATGTATTTTTCACTGCTAGCAATACTCCTTGATTACATATCTGTTGTAAACTGAGGGCAATGTGTGAAAAGAAGGACACGGGTATAAAGTTTTCTTATGACTTGTTTACCACAATGGCAATGCAAAATTAATGCAACGACAAAGACTGAAGTCTCTGAAGCATATTGATTTACTGTTCTCCTTTATCCCGTCATCATCATAATTTTTTGATTAGTCATCAGTCACAGTCATTGTCATCGCCCTCGTAAACAAACAGAACCGTAATTTTTGCCATTTTTAAATAACGGCCAGTTAGCGACGACGCGAGCTACACTTTAATCAGCTACCCACTTATGACTCTTTCCCCTCAAGCCAGTTTTAAGATCTCTTTTCAGCACACGCCCCATTGTTCGCAAATCTGCAGAGTCTAAAACATAAATAACCTATTATGAATGGGTAGTTGTATCATACATAATTATGCATATGTGACCTTATCTTTGTGCAAAACAATTTCTGAAGGTATGAGCACTGCAAAAATTATAAGTTGTAATTTTGGCAAATGAGACGGTTGTTCTGTTGAGGTACCTATCCCCGAACGTTGACTGGCTTGGTCACGTACTAGAACGATGAAGAACATGTTTACTATAATTCGTCCGTGAATTCTAGTGAAGATTTAGGATGAAGAGGCAGAACCCGTGAAAAAATAAGTATTTTATTTTCTTCTTGTGAAAACACATCCCATGTCCCAGTAGCATTTTAAACTCGGACGAGGAAGGGATATATGAAGATCTCTTCATGGTTTTCTTGGTTTTTTATAGCGAGGTTTTATAATTATTTGCTTTGAGGAGTGAAGATTTTTCCCAAGGACTGACATGGCGCTACAAAGTATTCCAGGTTTTCGTCCCCTTCTAAATTCCGTTCTCCAGCCGCTTCCCCAATTTTTGGTGTCGTATTTCATCAGTGCGGCCCCTGCTCTTATATTAAGTTTGGCTACGCTCATGTCATATAATGACTTTTTTCGGGCAACAAGTGAAAGACCAAGTTTGATCATGGGGCAGAGGGATCCTCCCAACTCGTATGATTTTATAATAGGTAGGGCTGCTGCCTTTAATATGTCGTAAATTATTTTGTGTTTTGGAAGCTGAGTAAAAAATGTCATTACTAATGCATGTTTTATAAATAGTTGGAGGAGGGACTTCTGGAGCGGTTTTAGCATCAAGATTGTCGCAAAATTATCGCGTTCTCTTATTGGAAGCTGGCGGTGATCCACACCCTCTTTCCTATGTTCCTGCATTCGGATCTTCACTGTATGGCAAGCCTCAAGTTGATTGGGAATATTATTCCCGACCATTGAATGAAAGTGGGCATGGAACAACTACCGGAGTAATGAACCTTTTGTGTTTTTAACAAATCGTTTTCCATCAAATTATCATGCATTGAATAAAAATAATTGCTCTAAATTCACTTGTAGGATGGTAGACTCAAGTATCCCAGAAGTAGGTCTCTGGGTGGAAGCACCAACGTGAATGACATGGTCTATATGAGAGGTAATCGCTATTTATTTATACGCCCAAGTGGAACGTATATATGAAAACAATATGTTACTTACATGTTATGTACTTTGTCCTGATAATAAATATGGCAATTCAATTCAGGCAACCCAAGTGATTACGACGTATGGGCTGTATCGAGTGGCGATTTGAGATGGAATTATGAGAATGTGAAGAAATACTTTAAGAAAATGGAAGATTACAATGGACACTGGAAATCGACAGAAGACAATGGTTTTTAAATTTTAATCCAAAATTGTTTTTAAAAAATACTTGGATGGTTTTTGGTCGTTTTTTATGCAAGCTTTTTTTTAAACCAGATCATGGAATTGGCGGCCCCGTCCATATTGAAAAGGCTGGCTTCTCTACCGGTGTACAACATTGGCTTGAAGCTGGAGCAGAGCTAGGTCTGAAGAGCAATGCGGATCCGAATGACCAAAATCAATCTGAGGGTCTCTTTCAGTTGGATATGTTGGCCAAAAATGGAGTGCGTCATGGGACATACAGAGCTTATCTGGAGCAAGACCTCCGCATAAAGCAACTAAGACGCTTTGGCTTCATGATGAGAAGAAATCGTCAAGAAGGCGGTAATAGTAATTTGGTCGTTCACAGATATTCTGTGGTCACTCACATTGACATTGAGCAAGGTGAGGGTGGTGACAGTAGAAGTGATCAAAAGCGAGCAGTTGGCGTCACCTACTTCAGACATGCTGTGAAGCAATATGCACGTGCAGACAAGGAAATAATTTTGGCCGCAGGCGCCATCAATACCCCTAAATTGCTTCTTTTATCAGGGGTGGGGCCCTTGGAAGAACTTCAATCCGTTGGAATTGACCAAATTGCAGAGCTTCCAGTGGGAAAGAATAATTTGCAGGACCATGTTTCAACAATTATTGGTCCATTCTTGCTAAATTCCTCAGATAGCTTTTTGCCATCAAGAGACCTCTCTGTGACAACTGCAGCGGACTATTTAGCTCAAGGCTCAGGACCATTCTCCGTCCTTAACTTGATCGCTGGAGGGGGGTTGATCTCCACATTGTCTGCGTCACCTCTCACCCCAAATATTTTATTAACTCTGATATCAGGTGGCACGGACAAAATATTGGAAAAGCAGTTGGTAGACTCGTACTCACTCAATCCGGCAAAATTATCCGCCTTTCTGCAGAATAGTTCAAGACAGGACTCCAATTATGTGGTTGTCACTTTGGGAAAACCGAGGAGTAGGGGTACTGTAAGAATTGGCAGTTTCGACCCCTGGCATCATCCACATATCGATTTGAACTACTTTTCTGACCCGTACGGCCAAGATGTCAAAGATCTAGTTGAAGGGGTTCAGTGGGTTGTTAACTTATTTGAGAAAACTGAGACTTATCAGAAATTGGGAGCTCAGTTATCATCCGAAAAGTATCCTGGCTGTGAGGAGCATGAGCTGAAGAGTGAGGCTTATTACGAATGTTTGATTCGGACGGTAAGGAACTTTCCACTCTAATCGTTATAACGGCTTCTGCCTCTTTTCCTTATACCTTTGCTTTACTCTAATTAGGTGACGGTCACTCTGGCCAATCCATGCTGTACAACGCCGATGGGAATCAAGGGTGATCCAAATGCTGTTGTTGATTCTGAATTAAAGTAAGTCCTCACGTTTGCTTCACATTATCTTCATTTCTAAATGGTCAGTTTGCAAAACAAATTATTTAAATTTTAAGGGTGATTGGAATCAGCGGCCTTCGAATCGCTGACTCATCAGCATTTAGTACGATACCCAATGCTCAGATTGCAGGTCCAACAATTATGCTGGGAGAACTTGCTTCAGATCTCATTATCAATGAATGGGCATCTTCAAACTCAGCAAGGTCAGCGCAAGGATGAAAAAGTTATTTAAGCTAGCAGTTATTTCACTTAATTCATTTTTAATTATTTATTAAGGATGAGATTTGTATTCATCATACAATTTACTTAAGAGTAAATAAACTACATTTTGTAAATGAATTAGTTCAAATATTAACTTTCATTACATATTTAAAGACATCACTTTACGTACTCATCTTAATTAAAGTGGCCAATTACTCTCATCACACTATTACCATACGAAACATTACTGCAGCAAACAATTTCAATCAATTTGTACATGTACCATACAGCAGCGTAGCTGTTGGAAGAAAAAAATGAACAAGCATCCTTTATAACTATGGGATCACATTCTTCATGACAAATCTTCCAGCGACTCTTCGCATTGAATGCAAAAATTTAAGTTAGGTTCTATTGTTTATGGTAGCAATTATTTATTATCGAAAAATATTTATATCAAGACAAGTTTTTATAAAAACGTTGACGTGTTTGTGTAAAAAAGACTCCGACGCTATGGCTTTTCAAGGGACGGTGTCCAACTACCAGACTCGTCCATTTTTGATTTGAGAAGTAAACAAATTTCAGAGTCCAACTTTTCATTTTCCAAAGCAGTGCGTAATGGGGTGTAACCCAGTTTGTTCAGCGCTGTAACGTCAGCGCCACTGTGTACGAGGAGCTGAACGATGGTGAATGAATCCAAGTGTAAAGACATGTGAAGAGCGGTATTGCCTTCTTCGTCCCTCCCGTTCACATCAACTCCAAACAAAATTAATAAGCGTATAGATTGCACGTTGCCTTTGGCTGCAGCAACGATCAACGACTTATCATCATTAAACCGACCACCACGATCCTTTAGTGCCAATCCCGTGGAAAACCGGTTTCCATGCCAGTTGCTTTCGATTAATCGGTCTAATGGCGTGCGCCCACCCTCATCTTTCGAATTCACGTCAATCCGATACTCGTCAGCAAACATTCCCACGGCCTCCACATTTCCGTAATCTGCAGCAATGTGTAAGAGGTTGGTACGCCGGTTCAGACGTAAGAGCCGCATAATGGAAAATGTTGTAGCCTGATATTCCAGCACGGAGAACCCTCTGGAGTCGGTATAGTTGAAATCAGCACCAACGCGGTAGAACACGTCTAGAGTCTCTGGAGTAGGGTCAATTCGTTCCAGAGCACTAGTCAGTGGGGTGTGTCCTATGTACTTCATGTGAACCAACTGTCGAAGGTTCTCTTCCGGAATGCTCATTACGAGGGAGTGGTAGTCGCTGCTTGACAATCCGCCAACCAACAAGTTACCAGCACAGTGTAAAACTGTGCAGTAATCTTCAGCTTCAGCAAAAACATCAGTCCCGAGCCGGATAAGTTCCATCAGCAGTTTCACATGGGCGACACCCGCTAAGAGGGGTGGTCTCCCATCAACTTTATGGTTAAGCAAGGCCCCATTGATCCGAATGAGCATTCGAAGCACCCGGATTCTGTTTTCCACTTCTTCATCAGAACAATGAACAGATCCACGAATACAAATTTCCACCAATTCCTCCGCCTTATAACTCAACTCCTCCACAATCCCGCATGCCTGCTTCTCCTTGATCAGAAACTCCAGAATTTGAAACTTTCCGCACCTGACTGCTGCCTAGTTTCAGACTGAACTCACCGTGCTTTTCAAGCTGGCTTACCACCGGCTTCACCAGCTCCAAGCTGGAATATCTAATGGAATGATGGAGGAAGTGGTTTGTAAAAATCGTGCTCGTGTAGGACTCGTCAGATTTGTATCGGCCGTGTAATAATTTGAATATATGCACAAGGTCGGCTTTCACGCATGCGTGGGCGATATTTTTCATGAGCTGGGGACTCTCTGTATCTAGCTGGGTGCAGAGATCGGGAGGATTGTTTCCAGCTGTAACGTCGGCGATCGAGGAATTTAGGAAGTAGCAGATTACTGGTTGGGAAAATTTTGTATTGAGGTAGAGGTCCATATACTGACACCCCAAAATACCATGAAGGAAAAACCCATTCATTTTCCCCGACCACTTCCCCTCCCTCCCCAGTTTATCCACCACAAACCAAGCAACGAAATACTCAGCAAAGGTCCTGTGCAGAAATGCGTATGATCCCGAAGATTTGACGATAATCCCCACCTTGAACAGTTCAGCAAAGTCAGAATCGGGTCCCAGGCTCAGTGTTACCATTTTATCAGGAAAAATCAATTCAACACCAAGTCGCCCATGGATGCCCATCAACTCGTCCTCACCAAACCTGCCATTCAAGGATTTGTACTTTTCAATCTTCTTACATATCAAGCGGCGATACAACTCCGTGATCGTTCCGATTTCGACTCCAATCGGGGGCCCATCTTCATTTCGTACATATTCTACCGCATCCTCCTCGTAAACCTCCCCGATCAACAGACACTGGAGAGGGACCCCGGCAATATCTTGGGAATGCGAGTCTTTCATCCATGACTTTAAAGATTTGAGACAATTTTCTGCAAATAGCTTACTCCTGTTTTCATCCAATTTCTCCTTCCGTGACCAAAACGAGGATAAGAACTGAACCTGATCCTGCTGATCAAAAGGGCGAATGATGTAGCCTAGTACGTTCAGGCTAGATTCCAATTCTTCCATCTGATGAGGGCGGGAGGTGACCCAGAGTTGGGTGGATTTGAATGAAATTGAGATGTTTTTCAGTACTGAACGTGCCAGTTTGTAGTCCACCGAGTCCAGTTCATCAAAGCCGTCGAGCAGCAGTTCATAAGAGATGGATGATGTTTCATCTGTGTTGGAATGGACAATTTTCTCCCCGGACAATTCTTGCAAAGCAACTTCAATCATCTTAATCTCATCGCTCATTCCAATAGCTTTGACACGTTTTATGAATTCTGTGAATGCAACAAACAGCACAGTCCTGTCAGGGTAGAGCCGGCAGAGGGCGACCCCAATCTGCGCCAAGAGAACGGATTTCCCCATACCAGGGCTATCGCAAATGAGCACTGGCGTTGTGCCTGAATCTAAATGCCTGCAAAACGTCTCTTCCTCAAACTCATCCTGCACCTGGTCAACGAATTTATGCAAATTGCCCATCGCTCCGCTTGATCTGATCCACCGCAACCTCCCGTCAGCTTCCCTCCTAAGCAAATGGACTGGGTGTTTTGTCTTCTCGCAAATCTTATCAAAATGATGGGCTCTGTCCAGAATCATAAATCTGACGGTTAACGAATAGCGGAGCTGTCCGCTTGAGGTTGCAGTTAGCTTTTCCCCAGCCAACACGCTCAATTCGGATAAATCCATTTGGCTGAACAGGAAAATGTCTTGGTAGTTCTGCTTAAAAACTTTTTTTGATATGATGTTTCTGGTCATAACGGTCCGGTTGATGTAGTAGCGCATCGTTTCAGGGAATGGATGGACGAATACCGGAGGTTTCTTCCCGGTCATTAGGTTTATTAATGCAGGGCCTTTCAAATTTGGCAAAAACTCCGAGAACTTCAAAGTGGGGAAGAAATTTTGGAAGGTTTCGGTTATTAGATTTTGGAATGCAGGAGGAATGTCATTCCAGTCGATTGATGGGTTGCCTTCTGCTGCTATACAGGGTAAACGGAAGTGGAGTCGGAGAGATTCTGTGAAGAAAAGAGATCGTGTTTGCATATGGGTAGGTTTGCTAGATGAAAGATTGGAAGAATTTACTCTAACTTCTACTCACCCCCAACGTCATTTGCCCCGCATTGTTCCTCCACGACATTGAGCAATTTACTTAGCGTTGCACTACTCCCATGCTTTCCTACCCACAACTCGAGCACCTCCCAGATTATGTCCTTATTGTTGATTTTGTTAAGGAGCCGATCGTCCCTAAGCCTTCTAATATGTTCGCTTCCAATAGTCAACCCTCTTGCTAATGTAGACCATTCATTGCTGATTAGTATGGATGGCTGGATGATTAAGCCGACAGTATTAATGGGGCACTCTGAGAAATATTAAAAATACATTACGTTTCCAATTGATCCTGTTTTTTAGCAGGTTACGTAACCAATATTCAAGTGACAAGTAAGTTAAAATTGTCTCCGTTGAACACCAGGAAATTTGTAGGGGGTCATTCAAACATTTATAAACATAAAAACTCAAATGAAATATAAATAATATCAAAATTCACTCAATTCAGTCGAGACAAACCTTTGCTGCCTACAAAAATCTGGAAGTTGTCCATTGTTGAGTTTCCTTCATATTTTTTTCTTAATTGACTTGCCAAAAACTGTATCAACTAGCGGAAGGGAGTTTAGCTAACTAGTTTGGTGTGAGAGGTTGTTAGGTTGGAAGTTGAGTGTGCAAATCAATTTCTAGCCAACGACAGATTGGAGGTCCTTTCTACAGGATCAATCAAATTCGGATTGCGAAAAATGTAAAATGTTTTAAAGCAAATACATAGATACTTTATTTTAACAGTGAGACTCAACCCGCACAGTATCATGAACAGTTCATGATGAACTGAATGCTTTATAAGTTATAAAACTTTGAGATGCCTGGAAGACGACAGCAGCAAAACCAGATGGGTTTAAGACCACTTCCGTTTGATCAAACCACAATTTATGAATGTTGTATGTATTTTCGAGAAGGAAGAACGATATGCTAATCGTTCCCCAAGCAAGAAACTTGAGACAAGAAAATAAAGGAGTTAGCAGGAGAAGTTGTAAAGTTTAGAAAACATTTATTGACATTTCCACCACCTTTGTTTTGTTATACAAGAATAAATAAATAAATACGAAAATTTTCATAAAGAAAAATGGAAGAAAGTATTTTTATCCGAAAAGAACTGGGGCGGCGGCAGCAGCGTAATAACCTCCGGTGAATCCATATCGCCGAATTCCCGTATCAGCGCTGGCAGCAAAAGCGTTGTGATAGCTTGGTCCACTCACGGCTCCGGGATATCCAGCCAAAAGGATTTGGGCGGATGCGGCAGCCACGATAACCAAAATCAGGGCAACCTTTTAAGGCAAATTAAAAAGTACAAGATAATTTCAATCCCGAAATTCTCCGATCCCCCAAAAAACTCTGTAACTTGCGCACTTACGTATTTCATCATCTTTAAGAAAAATGTCTTTGTCGACAGAAACAAACGTGGGAATTGGAAACTAAATCAAATTAGAAGTCTACTTGCTTATCAGTGAACACTCCTTGGGCTAATGATGAACTGACCAGTGTTTACCTCCGCATTTTATATATACCAGAATGGAAATTTTTCTGACGCTTGCCATGCCTTGAGGTTAGATTGAAGATATGATGATTCGCTGATGATTTGCGCGTTATAGTTATATTAAGGATGGAAGCCATCCCAGCTATCATCATATAATCAAAAATGTAACAAAAAGTATAATAGTGTCGCAAAAATTCTGTTTTAACATCATAATCACATTCTTTTCTCTCTCTCTCCATTTGTCAGTAGGCTTTATACACTAATATTTTGTGCAAAGAACGTCATGTCTCTTTCCAACATAAATTCTCCTGTAAGTGACGTACAGGGTGAGGCTCAGCATGATTCCGAGCATTAACGTGCACTTCAAACTTCGAACCTCCAAAAAGCCTCATAAATGGAAAGGGAAGGTTGAACTTATCCAAGTGCTGTTTACATTTTTTCCTCAAACCAAAAAAAAATGCATGAGAGACCAGCACATTTCTTGATTTGCGATGATTTTATGAGAATTAGAATTAGTTCAGACCATTATTTGCTATATGGAGTGGTTTTTTTCTAGTCTGCCAACAAAATGTCAACTTGATCATATCATCATCAACGGTATTATTATGTAAAGTAGAAGCACTCACTCCCTTAATATTTTAGGCATAACGTTTTTTTCATATTTTTGCACTTTTTTTACCTTGCCATCTTAATTCTGAAGACATGTTGATTTCGTTTTCGATATGTTGGGCTGACGCTGACATTGACAATTTCAGCGTTTTGTAAAGGACAACCAAACACGCACGCGTGGGGAGTGAACAGGAGAGAAACAGAACTGTTTCATTCGTAAAAAATGACTTATAATGCAAAAATATCTGTGAACTTGAGCGATTTATGGATGTTGATGCAGGACTATAGATTGCAGATATTGTGATGATGTGGAATATTATTGCATGAAGTTGTCATCAGGCTGTCATCAGATCATTATATTTTCATGACCAAGAATTGGTATAGCGCTGATTTTTAGGATGAATCATTAGGTCAGTGGTCAGTTACCGAAATGCGGTTAATCTTACAAGACGATGTGTTTGGTTAACGTGAAGCATTTTGTAATCAGAAAGTACTTTATTAACCCTTCTCCTAACCTTACATGATATAGCTTTAAACACGTTCTAAAGTTTTTACAATTAATTATTTTTAAAAAAATCCACGAGCCTGTCACTGGAGTTGTTTAGCCTAATTGAAATGAGACAGGTAACAAGCACCGTTACAAAATTTATTATGGCCTTAGATATTTTGCTTCTATTTAGTCTGCAAATGAAGTTAGCAAAATATAGTTAAACAATTTGCATTAAGATAGGTCTCAAAGATCACGACCAAATTGTAGACAAATCCCATAAATCGTGTGAAGCGAGGAATTTGTTTTTCAGCTTTGTTTTGGGCTGGTATCCCAATCATGAGACACGTGTTTGGAGACATCCTTCCTTTTCCATGTGCTACTTTTGGGATTCCAATAATCAATAAATCCGCTGGCAGTTAAACGGCGTTTAAGATTCAGCCTTAGAGGTGGACTTGCTTTGTAGAAAATTTATAAATTTTGTAAGATATTATCAAGTCAGCTATATTTGGTTTAGCAGATCATGAGCAATGTGGAGTTGCCATTTGGGATGTTGCAGAATTCGTTAAATATATGCGTGATCGTGAGTTTTCTTGCTGTTTCTTTGCTCAGATCATGACAGCAAATGAGCACGGTGGGGAGAGGATCAGGATGGCTGATTTTCAAGAGTGAGCTAACTTATCTACCGGTCACGTAGACGCTTCCACTCCACAAAATATGTAATAGACCATTTATTGAATTGCTTCATTGTCTCAATTCATTGATTATAATTGAAAGACCTTTTAAGTGATATTTTGAAAATATTCCATTCAAAGGATTTGCTCTAGAAACCGGACGCCACGTGCCTTGATGCCGTGACACAGAGATTCAATTAAAAAAAGATGTGTGTATGGGCAATAGATCCTTTGTCTGTATGAGACTGAAACTGGCTGATTTGGTCCACCCACCCATGCTAAAACTGATTCCCAAACTGAATCATCATTCATTCATTTTCCATGTATTTACTACATGTAATGTAATAGTTATGCGCAA
Organism: Lepidocyrtus paradoxus; assembly: GCA_034696885.1. Classification (NCBI taxonomy): domain Eukaryota; kingdom Metazoa; phylum Arthropoda; class Collembola; order Entomobryomorpha; family Entomobryidae; genus Lepidocyrtus; species Lepidocyrtus paradoxus. The sequence continues at coordinate 2,511 of JAQGAH010000781.1, read as the reverse complement.
ATATCAATGAATTGTCTTTCTTGTAGAACAATGTCATAAATGAATGTAAGACAATCACAGAAATTATTGTACTATTCATTTATATTTTTAATTGAACTCTCTTAATTACCTCAAAATTCTAGACAAAATACGAGACAATCAATACATAACAGTAAATTTTGAAAAAATAGAGAGCCCTGTTTTGTCCTTTTGATAGGAATAAGTTTTTCTATTTCGCAACCAATCTTCCTGTTTCTGATAAGGTCCGACCGACAAACTTAAATATTATTCGACTTCGCAGATCAAATTACCCCGGTCTACAAATTATCCGATTGTCAGAAGCTGACAGCTAATCTTCCGATATTCAGCTCTTCCTAGTTCCGACGAATCACCGCTATTGCTATTACATTATTTAAGACTTTCCCTTTTACACATACGGGGCAACTCACTCTTGGATTTTATTGTCCATATTTTTGGAATTACTTACCCCTAACCTTCTCCGAGTCAAGTCAAACCGTTGTCTGACTGGACTGCTCCTCAATTTTTGGAATGATGTTTCCAGTACACCGATACTTTCTACTATTTACAATTTTGTCGTTCTTTGCCAATTCTTCTATCTGTTCACCCCATTTTGTACTTTATCAATATAACTTCGTCAGTGACTCCTTCATGACGAAAGCGAAAACACCGTGGACATAAAACTGTCATTTATTAACAAAAGAACGAGGGATCGATTAAGTAATAAAATAAATCATTTACATACAATACTTGCAATTAGTCATCATCATCATAGTACACATTCAATAACATGAATATTATGTAATACTGCTCACCAATATTGACAAAAAATTTTAAATTGCTTGTATGCTTTTTATTGCTTCAGATCACACCCATTTAAAAACACGCATAATATTTCCAAGTTCCTTCTGCATAGGCTATGTAATCTCTTTGTTTCATGATGCATATGTACAAGTGACATAACAGCCGCACAAAGAAAGTTGCTTCGCATTTTACGTTGTTTTGAACAAAGGGCAAAACGATTTTACTCCAGACATGTGCAAAAGTGTATGAATGTTCATATGAATTCGATGTGAACTGAAGCCACTCCAGAGAATCTCTTCATTCTCTTCCAAACCAAATCCAACTCCCGTCCTAATCTCCTCCAGGAGCTGTTAGTGCTAGTTAAATTCTTTTAATTGGACAAAATTCTCATGGAAAAGTTGTTGCTTTGACTGAAACTCTGGCTTGGTTTTTTATGTAAAGAAGCCAAACGCACCAAGCGTATACCCCTCATCGTATGATCATTTTTTGCACAATCAGCTGCGTAGTTCAAGTCAGATGTAGACATGTAACATGTACATACTTATAAGATAAGAGACCTGAAAAGATCTTTAAAAAATGGAGTTTATCGTTAAAGGAGCTTTGAATTTCGGATAGTACAGAGTTTTGTAAAATAAGAGTTTTGTTGATCATTTGTTCTGTGATGTCGCAACAATAAGAGCAATTAATTATAGGTACTTTGTTCGGATTGAATCATTATCATATATCCGTTGCAGTTGCGACTTACGACAGGAAGAAGCTGAGTCAATTTCAACATTTAGGTGAATCCGATCTGTGACAATCAATCATGTATGGAGTTTTCCTGAACCAAAGCAGAGGTGACAGGAGATAAGAGGGAAAAGTGAGGTGTAAAAGGTGCAAACTAGGTAAGCAGAGTTAAAAGTTAAGGAATGCAGTTTACTTGTTGGTGGTTGGAGCTGGTCTATCCTATTTTTTGTTTGTCATTCTTTGTTTTGTGTTATACTGCCATACTAATCAAATACGAACTATAACCGTATTACATAATATATGCAGTTAATATTTTCCTTTAGTAGCTTTAAAGCACGTTTCAGAAAAGCGTTTTTGACATAACATCCTTCGAATCAAGCAACAAACAAGCAAACAAAGAAGTTACTGTTAATCAAAGCCATAAAGCAATTTGAACTATCGGTAAGATTTGCTTTTAGCAGTTTGATACGGCTCCAACGAAAACTGAAAATTTTATTTGGATGGATAATTAATTGCAAATTAAAAGTCGATATCTATCATAATCAATTTATGATTATTTCGGATTTTGTCGATATCTATCAAACGGCAACAACAGTAGTAATATGATAAATTGATAAATATTGTCTCATGTATACCTTATTACATATTATATTTACGCAAATAATTCTAAATAACTGTTGGTGTTTATAAATATTTGCAATTCGTATTTTTGAACTTTATACTATGCAAGTTTGCATGCGTGTTTAAACTTTGTTCTCTTTTTCCGTAAATACTACATGGGTCCCCTTCTTGGGAGCTGAAAATCATACAAGTAGTTAAAATACATAACAAAATGTAACGCTTGTTATGTGTTATCACAGGTTCAGAATGTATTTTTCTCATTGATGCGCTCATTTGGGTTCTATATATACTGTTACTCACTGTTGACAAAGGGCACGTTTTAAAACATGAAAGGTGAGTTCTTTAGAGGTCGAAATCGATAAA